>JAPYYQ010001393.1:0-34486 GCA_030522585.1 Anagyrus pseudococci
CAAACATTATAAGTTACTCGCAAATCGCACGCAGTTAGTTGCAGTGTGAGTGTATGTGCGTGTATAATAACGCCGTGCGGCAGCAATAGTCGTCTGCGAGACTGTGGCGAGTGTTGACCTTTCTTTACAGGAAAGAGGGGACAACCTAGCGCTGTTGACTCCGAGGCTCTCTCGGGGGGGGGGGGGGACACACGATAACGCACACGCGACGACGACTACTCCATCGGAACGCGCAACCACGCACGGGAGAGAGCCTCCGCGGTGAGCTATATCGGTCGGAAGAGAATATCGAGTCCGGCTGACGACCGACGTTCCTCGGCGACGTTATAAAATGCTGCTGCGACAGCGCTGGAGGCTCGGGCGCACTCGGCAGCACACTGCTCTTTCCTCGGCAAGCTCGCACTGCCGCGGCGCGACGGCGAGCCTTTACTCTCCCTCCTCTCCTTTCACCTCTCGCGCGCCGTGTTGTTGCAAGCGTGTGCGGGTGTAGCGAGGATGTATAATACGTGTAGCTCATGGGCTTGCTCTCGCTCTCGCGTTGACCGGCGGGGCGCTGCTCGCTCGCTCTCTCTCTCTCTCTCTCTTCAGCCAGCTCACCCCCGCTTCTCTCGCGCTGCAGAGTCCGATGGATTTTTTTCCGCGATGCTGCTCCGACCGCGACGTGTCTCCTACTCTTTCTCTCCTTCTCTGTTTATACTTGTATCACGTCGCGTTTATGACAATCAGTGCGTCTCGTACACACATGCGCTCGACGATGACGATGATGATAATAAAGAACGAGCGAGGGACAGAGGGTCGGTGAGACACTCGCCGTTGTTATCGTCGTCTTGAGGGAGAGGCAATTAATTGCGAGAAGAGGGAGCTTTTTTCTTGAAAGCCGAGAAGACGTTCTCGGTATATACGACTCTATGGGGCTACACGGAAGGGTCGAGGAGGGGGGGAGCAGCGCCGGTTTTTCCAAACTCCCGCGTAAACCGATATATCCCCCCCCTTCCCGTTCCTTAACTTACGGTACATAATCTCGCGTATAAAAACCGTGGTAAAACCTGCAAGCGTGCGGAGCGTATATACACAACACGCACATCTGCGCTAGATCTTTGTTATTGTTGTGCTCGAGAAGAGAGGGCAGCGAGGGAGAACAATGTAACGTTGGCGGCGCTGGACGCGATTATATACGGCGTAGAACGCGCGGATCCGCAGGATCGCACGTAAACAGCTGGGCGGTCCATAAAGTCATGCGCTCTCTCTCTCTCTCTCTCTCTCTCTCTCTCTCTCGCTGGTCCATGACGTCGTCTGGCCGAGCTTTTATAATTATTGTTTTTTTTTTCCTTACATCCGACTGTTTTTAATATTAAGCATACGAAGCTCAGAAGTTACGTAAGCTACGAAAGGACTATATACTTCTTGCTTTATCCATTATGCATGAGCTACATTAAAGCGCTTAATAAATTAGCAGCCGACGCTCTCTCGCGACGGGCAACCTTTTTTTTTCCTTTTTCCATATTTTTTTTTCAATCGTTATTGCGTTAGAAGAGGTTCTATTAAATTTTTGTCGGTCGGACGGTGAATAAGAGAAAAAAAAATCTCGAAAATATGAATTTTAATATTGTAGAGTCGACGTAACGTTACAGAGCGCTACCGAGCTTCCTACGCCTTTTGGCTCGGCGGTGAATTTTTTAAAAATTTATCTTTTACTGCAAGTGGGCGCGCGCAAGCGTCATTGAAATCGTTGGCTCATTGTTTTCGGCGAGTTTACATTCTTTCTCGATGAAATTTTAAGAGTTAAAAACTCGCGCACACTGCGCGATTAGGCTCCGTCGGGGCTAAAAGGCTGACTCGTTCAATCTTTCTCCTTGAGATAACGGCGATTAATTAGTTTACGTAAATACTCGAGTCGCTCGATATACTAACAATTAACACAGCTCCTTTAGAGTACATAGCTGGTATGAATATTAATAATCTTTCTTTATTTTCTTGTTTTGTATTTTTTTTTTTTTTTTTTTTTTTTGTAATGCAACGAATGTGATACGATATTATTATGCGGCTCACTTACAGCAATGTTTCATTTGTTGTTTTGTAAAGGAAAAATAAAAACGATATTTTGAAAAGTATAGAAGAAACTGGGATTGCCGATCGTTGGTAATGACAAAGTAGATTTGGCGCCGTAGTCGGATCTTCTACATAGCTGAATAGCTTCGTTTGGCGGGTCTTATTAGTAAATCGGAAAAAACGATGGATGTTTGTTTATTTTCATAATTGAGCCAAAAAACTGTAATATTTCTATAACTCAAGTTAAAATGGTCGTACACAAGGTGATGTGGCGACAAATGGAAGCAACGAATACGTAATAATCGGCGGGGCGATCGGATTCGCGAAAAACATCCAGCCTTGCGAGCGAGTCTCTCTCCTCCGGCCAAAAGTTGTGCAAAGAGGGGCGCTGCTGCGAAAGCGAATAAGAAGAAGCCGTGCGTGTATGTATGTATCACGTATGTATATATGTATATATGCGTGCGTGCGCGCGCGCGAGAGCGAGAAGGACCGCGCTAGGCGTTAGCGCGAGCCGAGTATCCAGTATGGCGTTGATGGCGCAGAGAGCAGCAGCTGCTCGTGCCTTTTCGTGAAGAGCCAACGGCGACGACGTAGTCGAGGAGGTAGAACGCGCGAGCTCCGACGAACGCCCCAAGCTGCCGTTTGCCGAACTCGGTTGGCCCGCGGGAGAGGTACAGCGAGCAAGAGAATCGGAGAAGCAGCAAGCCAGAGAGGAGCTCCCGGAGTCAACACAACGACCGAGAGAGTCTCTGGGCCAAGGGGCTGCGTCGCTCTACCGCTCGGCGGAGACGAGGAGTCGACCCGCCGGTCCGAATTGCCCGCGTCAGCCGGAGCGAGCGTCAAGAGGAGGAGTTAAGGAGCAACGAGGATGACGGCCGAGTTCTCGGCGATGAACGTGGCCGCGCTCAAGCGCGTCGACCCCTACGTCAAGGACATACTCGAGACTGCGAGTCATGTCGCCCTCTATACCTTCCGGGCGGAGAGCAACGAGTGGGAGAAAACTGAGATCGAGGGCGCGCTCTTTGTTTACTCGCGCAACGGCGAGCCCTATCACAGCTTTCTCATCATGAATAGGTGAGACGAGATGGACACCCGCGGATAATCGCCCGCGCGTTATTGCTTTGTTTCCTCTCTACCTTCGATTTTATAACTCTATATATCTCTCCAACCCTGTATACCTTTGTATATATACGTCTACACAGCTAACGCTCTCTCTCTCTCTCTCAAGGGCCTCGATCATCCAACGACATTGCGCATTTTGTTTACAACCCGGATTTTGCTCGTTCTCGATATTTGCCTTCAAGCTAATTGTAGCCTTACTTATTTTGCCTTTTCAGTTTTAGCTTTCATGTTGATTTTTTTTTATTTTTTGTATTTTCACATTTCATTGGTAAAATTGTGGCTTGCTACACTTTTCAAACTATATATATTTCATATAAAATAAAAAAAAAATCTTTTAAAATCATAATAGAATCTAAGTAGGAAGCTGATGATAAATCAAACTGTTTGCTTTTAGGTTGAGTACCAATAATCAGGTAGAGCCTGTAACCTCTGGCTTAGAGATTCAGTGTCAAGAACCATTTTTGCTCTACAGAAATGGAAAGGGTATGATCTTTGGAATTTGGTTTTATGAAAAAGAAGAATGCATAAAGATCTCAAATATGTTGGAGAAGCTAGCAAAAGATTCCAATAAGGACATGAACAAATCAACCCCAAAAATCAAGAAAGCCATGCCGAAAAAATCTAATAACATTGATATCTTTAGCATGCTGAGTAAAGCTCAAGAAGATTATAATTCTCATAAAAATAACAGCAAAGAAAATGTAAGAGGATCAGATACTAAATCTCCCATGAGTAATGCTATGGGTGAACTTTCTGGAGCTTTGTCAGCTATGGCTATGGCTCCTGATGTAACTTCTAAAAGTGTTATGGATTTCTTTGCAAAAGCTAAAGTAAACACTGGCCAATATAAATCCGGCGATCAAGTGCCAGTGAGTAATGTTGTAAATGAAGGAAAGCCTTTACTTGCACGCCTGATGTCAAACCCGGCCCATTCAGTAGAGCACATTGAAAAACAACAGAGATCAATAACTCCTCAGCCTGTTGTTCCTACGCAAGTACAACCAGGAATAATACCCATGACTAATCAAAGGTAAATATTATTTTGACAATTTAACTATTTCAGACAAAAATTTGAGTGAGATTTAAAAAAAAATACTTATCTGTTTTACAGCTGTGAAAATTCCATAATATCTAAACTTCAAAAGAAAGTTCCTCCAAAATCAGTTGCAAATGCTCCAACAGGGCATCCATTTGCAGCCTTAAACTCATCAGCATGTAGTGCAGCTTCTAGCATACCTCTGCATATAGATGAATCAAATAACAGTACAAGTTTTCTCAGGATACAGTCTCCCCCGGCCAACAATTTGTCAAATAATGCAGTCAACCAACATAAAAACTCTTCCTTTTACTATAATCCACCATATTTCCACCAAGGAAGTCCACCTACTGCAGACATTATGTTGATACATAATCAGCATAATTCAACGGCAAGTTACTTAAATTACAAGTTTTCCATTTAGTGACATAAACTTAACAAAACTAATCTGTTTTTACAGGCTTGTGAAGATTTAATACCACCTCTAACGCCAAAATCAAACAATGAATCGGCACCAGCTTTAATTCCTCCAGGCATGTTTGCAGCGCCGAGCCCTGCTGTCCCGGAGCCACTTAATCGACCTGTGGAACCTCTTACTAGAAATCAACTATTACAAGCTTTTAATTATCTAGTGCGCACCGATACTGAATTCGTCAACAAACTGCACGAGGCGTACGTCAAGTCCTTCAGCGAGAGGCTCTCCTAGGTACGCGAGAAACCATCGAGAGACTTATATGGCGAGCCGTAACTTTAATGATTTTATAATGTTGTCGAGTTGTGCGTAAAAGGTCGACCGTTTACGAAGGACTTTTAATGTGATTGAATGCGTGAGCACGCTTAATGTTGTAGCATTCCCGGGAGTGCCGCGGCAATTTTACGCATGAATTTTTATTGCCTGCATGTGGTACGAGCCCACGTGCAGCTATTGGTCTTCGATAACTATTTTTTGTTCCGATGGGTGACCGATGAGGCAAGCGCGAGTTTGAGATACTATTTAATAACGCGCTAACATGGACGCAGATCAAACTCCCTTAAGCGAAGTCTCTCGCATTGTAAATGTTAATTCCTATCTACGTTTTCACTTGTGATGTAATTTCTTGACTCGATTTTAAACCGTTCCCATAAGACTCGCTGAGTAAGAAAAAGCCGAGTGGACTCGAAACAGTATTTTTGTATCCTGGTGTAAAAATAAACGACGCGAGTGTTTATGGGTCGAATGAACGGAATGTTAAAAATATAAGATGAAAAATATTATAAGCGAACATTATTGTACAAGAACCGTTCCGGCATACATAGCACGATAATTTTACGCTGTGAAAGAATGAACGTGGAGAAAGTAATGATTTTACAAACTCTGATGCCAAAAGAAGCAAAAAAAAAAGAAGAAATTGTAAAAAAAATCTGAAAAACTTTTCTACTGCGGTGCTTCAGAGATTGACGCTGTACTTACTGAATGCGGAGTACGACAAGAACGACTTATTTTACCTAATAATGACGCGCACCCTTTTTTCTGGTAAAAACTTATTGGGTGTCGGCGTACAGCTTTGTGTATGTTCAAATGATGGATAACAAAAATATTGAAAGCGAGCGACCAAAATTACGCTGCAATGAAATTGGCATAAACGTAAATAAAAAGAATACTTGAAGATTTTGCAAAAATTGTTTCAGTATATTTTTTTCAGTCGATCTCGCTCGAGATTTCTCGAGCAAAACCATTTTACATGTCATGTTACACAATAACTTGCAATAACGATATACAGTTATCATATTATCGTTAATTAATATGCGAAATAATCTATCATTACTATATCGTATTATCACAATATCATATTTTTCATTTAATGGAATACGATTAAAGGTATGTTCAAAGACCAAGACAAGAATTTTCACTCTTGTCATTTACATAAATCTGGTCTACATTTACATATAATCTGTATAAATTTATATAGTTTATTTTTTAGCAATTTTCATTCGGAGTAACATAAATAAAGTCGGTGTTGCACTGATCTTCTACGAAGACAGTCAATAAATTAACGCGTATTTCATCTCGTTAAACCGATGAAAAAGTTTATTAGCACGTGAAATTTCACAGTAACAACTTTTATTATTCAATCAAAGTCAATAACTCTTTTCATTTTTTATAATTTCAAAACGTCAATAATCCAACGTCTAATAAACTTTTTCATAGCAGTTCAAATTTCAAGGCAGTCCGTTGGTGGATGCATTTCGTAGATAAAAGAACATACAATGATCAACTAGAAAATACGGGCTCTGCCGCCCTTATACATATACATAAATATATATATTCCTTACGCTCAACTTGTCTTTCAACTGTTTCATATTTACAATTTGCATTCTTCGCGCAAGAAAGCAGCAATTCATCTTACTTAGCACGCGCTAAGCAGCCTACGCATTCGCACAATTTCAAATTGGAAGCGAGCCGTCGCGCATGGGCGTCGACGTCGCTCGTTAAATTCATTTTATTTCATTAAATGTTTGTTTTTTTTTTGTTGCTTTTTTTTGTTCTTTTTACAAAAATCTACATGTATGTCTTAACGAAAAGAAAAAACATCGTAATCCTAGGCAATATATGTAGCAACTTATAATTACAGATCCGTATAATGTACAGTGTCGCGTTCCCTCAGAAAATTCACAGCCGTATGGAACCAAGTGAAGCGCGCTGTTGAAGATATTATTCGGCAGAATCAAAAATGAGCTTATCCATTTCGATTTTGCAAAACTTTCGACTTCACATCCATAAATGCCATTGCTCTATCTTTTCTCGCTCGCACGTGTGTCTTGGAGGACTCGACAATCGCATTCCGTTAGTCTACATTTTACAAGCTATAAGGCAATAATTTAAAAATTCTGTACAAATTCGAAAAATCTTTTAAGGCGGCACTTCGTTTACTAGAACATTTAAGTTTTTATCTACACTGGCTTCTTCGTTGAGACTCACTATTATCATTATTATTATGCTTTAGTTGTTGCAAACAAACAATAATCAACTGTTTGATATAGTTAAAAGCGCTTTTTTAGCTTCAATAGACGTAATAGATGAAAGAACTTGATGAATCTGGTCGAAAAACGACAATTAACAAATAAGTGGTTTAAAAAAAAAAACTGTCAGAATCGGAATGAATTCACTTTTTGTTGACCTTTCAATCAAACGAGTTTTAAACTGTACAGTTAAAGATAACTCTCGACGGCGACGTTAACTTTACAAAATAAAAACATCGACATTCAAAAGAGACATCGGGACAGTAATACTAAATTCGTATTACGAAGAAAAAAAAATCATAAAGAATAACATGATCGAACTAAATAAAAAAAAAAAAAAAAAAAGAAATCAAGGCTAAACCTCAAAACTTCAGCTCGGAAGAAATCCTTAATCTCTCGTTTAACGAACTAGATCGTCACAATCTACCCCTCCATAAAAAAAAACCCCTTGGTCAGTCATCCAACAAACAAAGCGAGCTCGACTCGGCAACAAATATATAAAGAAAATAATATAAGATACGCATAAAATTAAAAACCACAAAAAAAAAATTTACAATAAACGCAAACAGAGAGATTCGCGCTTGCACCGTAGAGCGGATGGTATATATAGAGAATACAATAGAGAGAGAGTAATGAAAAGAGAAGCAGCATCAGCAGACGATTAAAACAGAGAGAGAGATAGAGAGCAAGGCTGCTGCTCTCAGACGAGCGGCAGTTTCGGCGGGCCAAGCAGCGGCGGCGCGTTCTCCGGCATCCTTAGCCCATTGAGCTTGTCGCCCTGGGATGGTAGGGGCTGAAGCAGTCGTATCGCCATGCTCGCCAGGGCGATGAGGACGAAGAAGCCGAGGATCGGGACGGTTATGGTGGCGAGCCGGAACCAGCCGTCCGAGCCGCCGCTGACGCTGCTCGGCACCTGCTCGTCCTTCTCGCCCGGGACGTGCACCAGGCCGATGAACGCCCTCTGCTCGCCCAGCAACACTGCAACAGACACAATGCGTATGCGTGATTAAAAAGTTCGATTTCCCTGCGAAGCCTCTGCGCCGTGTTAGCGCGAAGCAGTTTATCTAGCCGCGCGTTGACGTTTGTATGGGGGGAGATATCGCTCGAGTGGCGCAAGGCGAGTCGGGGAAGTCCCGGTTATCGCTATAGGCCAAGCAGCCCATGTAAGACAGTCTAACGGTACGTGGTCTCTCTCTCCCCTACCGATCGATTCAAAGTAATTCGCGTATATCTCGCGAGAGCTTGTCGTATGGGATTACGGCTTCGCGCCTGCTTCTATACGGAGAAGTTAATCTCGAGAGCCACTGGGGAAATAGTGTGGCGCGGGTGAGGCGCTTATCGAACACTACACACAGATGCTGCTGCTGCTGCTAATTCATTAATATTTTAATTGCGCTTATTAGCTTAGGCCTATTCGTTCGTTGTGCACACTTCTTGTGCTTTATTTATTAATTTTGTTTTTATAAGCGAAGCGCGCAACTTACAAGTGACGCAAAGTTTCCTTATTTTATTTCATGGAATAACTTTGCCGAGTGTTGTTCTTGCGCAGCGCGCGATAACAACGTTTTTTTACGGTTACCCCCACTGCAAAGCGAGAGGAGATAAATAATAATAAAAAGGAAAAGCTAGTGAATTATGCGGCGAGATCGAAAGATGTTATTTTAATTAGCGCCGATCGTTTGTACGTTTGTTTCTCCTTTTTTTTTTCTCTTAAATACGAGGTAAAAACGCGAGTGAGACGGAGGATATAGCGGTTATATCGGGGAAAGTCGAAATGAAGACAAGTACGGGGCGCGAATGGGAGATAAGGATCCGGAGAAAATAACACGAGCGCGTGTATACGCGGAGGTCGCGAGGCACACAACGCGCGCGTGTATTCGTTATAAGAGACGGAGGAGAGAGAGAGAGAGAAAAACGAGGAGGAGAGTCACCGGGCGTTTTTCCGCGCGGCCCCGTAAATCCTGCTCCGATTTCTTATCTTCGCTCGCTTACCCCGGCGCGTTCTCCGACAAAACCTTCGGATTCGGGACCAACGCGAAGGAGGCATTTAGCGCTTCGATAGGGGGGGGGGGGGAAATAAGAAAGGGGGGGTATTATCGAATTAAGGCTGTAAAATAAAAGGTCACCTTGGAGAGTCTTGTTGAGCCTCTGCCTCATGGCCGGGGAGTCGATGTGGTTGCAGAGATCCTGCTCGCAGCAGAGCTTGCCCTGGGGACAGGAGCGCTCGGTGAAGCTGCGCTCGAGGCAGCCGCTGTAGGAGGCGTGCTCGGGCCTGAAGCTCGGCGCGTCCCCTTTGGCTATCGCCTTGGCAGTGGCGTAGCTCAGGGTGGGCAGGTCGGTGAAGCAGCCACGGCCCCGGCACATGTAGCCCTGGGAGACGCAGTGCGGCTGGTTGCAGTAGCAGCGCACCTCGCGCTCGTGCTTGCTACCGCCGCTGCCCGAACCGTTGTTGCTGTTGTTGTTGTTGTTGGCAGAGTTATGATGGTGATGATGGTGGTGATGGTGAGCGGCACTGTTAGAACCACCACGACGATGAGTACTGCTGCTACTGCTGCTTTGGCTGTTCTCCGGGAAATCTGGAATGCATAAACATTGACATGAGCTTACAGCGTAAAGTTTAGGTATATTTATGTGCATGTGTGTACGGCAGGTTGCACAGATATGTGATTACCCGGTCACATTTTCAGCGGGGGGAAAAAAAGCGAGCCGATCGAAAAAGAGCGTATAAATAAGGGCATCTTATATACTCGCTCACGGGTGGTCCCCCCTTCTTCCCTTGCGCCCCGAATGTGCGCAGCCGAAATTACAACGATCCCCTCCCGTGTGCGCTCATCTCTCGTCCTTTGCTGCTCCCTCTCTCGATGCTTATATGTGTAACATGTATAGGGCGCGCTTCTTCCGAATCTATATTACGGCAGCGCGCCAAGTTTTTTCGCTGGGCCATAGCTTTGATGTGCGCCGAACGATTATGCCGATTCATCAAGCGCATGATTTTTCGATCGTCGCCCAAACTCTGCTGCAATCTTTTCTTCACCCCCCAGTTCTCGATAGTTTTAAGAAGAACGATTCCGCCGATACCGATCTCGCGTTTAATTTTTGTTAAACCAATCATAACGTTTATCTGCAACAGCCTGGGAGTTAAGCGGAAGACCAAACAGTAAGATTTAAACCGAAAGCTCGGAAAAATCGATTGTAATCAAACAATTCCTCCCCGACGGTACGCGTCTGCTTATCTTTCCGACCTGAGCCTCGAAATAGACGGGCAAATAAACGCACGAGCCGTCGTACTCCTTTCTTTCGGCAAACTGACTCGTAAAAATAAATCCCAGGCGCAGTTTGCTCTCTCGAAAGCTGCGGAAACAAGCCTGGATTTCACCAGACGTACAATATCGCTTATACGCAGAACGAGGTGTTATAAATATACGAACAATATAAGAGTATTAGCTTCGTAAAAATTTCGAAAAACGTCTCGACTGTACATTTTGATATGTACGATGATAATCGGCGCACGATTTATTTATTTATGCGCGCAGTTAGAAAAGGATAAATCTTCCGAAAAGCCATAGTATGTTAATTAAAGGGGAATTCATCGGTCGTTTCGTCGAATCATCAATCGTTTTGCAAAAAAAAGAAAACGTCGCTCGCTCAATCATCGCTAATAAATAACTCAATTATCGTAACAAAAGGAGGACGCGAGAGAGAGAGAAAGGATAAGAAATGGGGGGTGGAGCGATTGCGGTGAAACTGCGTAATTAGCAAGGGAGAAGCGATCGATAATTTATTAATTAAATGCCGAGTTCGCTTTCTTTGTGCGCCGCGACGATGTAGCGCGTGCATCGGGTGAATTTTAAAGAGGCGCTAAGTTTGTTGGAAAAAAAAAGAACAACGCGACGAGGAGGTGAGTAACCGCGCTCTCCCTCTCTCGCGGTTGCATTTTCTACGTCTATACGAGACGGCGACGGCCGCATTATTGTAATGTAGACCACGCACTGTGGGTGCCGGCTCTCTGAGGTTTTGTTGGTTAAATACCTTGTGGCTGTAGGCACGAATTCTTCATTTTTATTTATTCATTTATTGTTTTTTTTTCTAATAGAGTTACTCAATTGTTGCTAAGAATACTCTTGATTTTCTTGATTAATTAGTGGTACGTAATGATTCGTTAACGATACCTTTTTTTTTTAGTTAACTACGTGCGTTTTTCTTTGAGGAAATGACGCTAATATCCCCCCTCTCGAAATATAAAAAAAAAATTAAAAAAAAAACTAAAGAAAATCAACGAGGAAAATTAAAAGTGTAAGAACAACTTTTTTTTTTAGTCGATCTTTTTATTTCCACTGCGTCTCTCTCTCACTCGCTCGCGCCGAGGCAGGATAAATTTGCATTAACGCAGAACAAACGTGAATCATTGCGAATTATCATAATGACCCAGTGCTATTTTCCCGTAAAACGCCTCGACACGCGCGTTTAAGACGATTAAATTTTACATACGAGAATATAATAGCTCGTGACGGACGTTACAAATTGCCGTAAATCGTTGCACGTTTATATATATATATGTATATCGTTCAATTAACCAAAACCCGACGAACCTTCCTGCATTGTTGATTTTTATATGTAATAAAGAAAAAAAAGTAAAGTCTCGATTAATTCATAACAATTAATATTAACCATATACGTCAAAGCTGAAACGCTCGTTATTACCCGCGCTTATAACTACGGACGTTGAAATGAAAAAAAAAATTTTATTAAGAGAGAAATAAAAACCAACGAGAAAGATTCGAGATTTTAATTAATGTACGGTGAAAGAAACAAAAAGGTATATATCACTGTTTAAATACACCGAAAGTTTACGATCGAACTGGGCCATAAAGCATCGATATAGCGGGCATCAGAGAGCGGCCGATTGTGTGGACGTGGAGAAAGAGAGAGAGAGAGAAAGAAGAGGAAGAAAAAAGTCAGAGGGGAGGTAGGCACATGGTCTCTGCGCTCGCAGCGCGAGTAAATAAAAATCACGCACAACGAGATTCTTAGCCGAGATCCTTTGTCTTTTCTCTCTCGCTCTCTCTCTCTCTCTTCCTCCGATATCGTTCAACCCCCTCGCCTCCGTCCTTCTCGCAGGCTCACAGACCTGCACACCCACACGGAGTATATAGCAAAGGATTCGAAGCCAGCTCTCGTCTTTTTCTCGCTAATAAGCTCGCGGCGTGTCCCACACACGTTTACGGCGCGCACACAGACGTACGAACGACGAAGAAGAAAGAGAGAGAGAGAAAGAAGAGCGGAGGAGTCGTGTGTACGTGCGCAGGGGGAGAGCGAGAGTCTCCCGTCGCTGCTGCTCGGAGCAGGAGCAGCCTGCTCCTGCTCCTCCTATGCTGTTGCTGCCTCTTCGCCGGAGGCCGAGATTCTTTCCTCTCTCTCTCTCTCCCTCCCTCTTTCTTTCCCTTTCGGTCTCTTGCCCGTTGTTTCGCCGAATAAAAAACGCTAAAACAGTCGAGTCACAAAAGAAAGATTAAACTCCGGAGGAATCTATAGGAGGAAAGAGGGAGAGGGATGACTTTGCTTGTGTTGATTCACACACATTGTCTCTGGACGTTCAAGTCTGCGCACGTGTGCGCGCAGGAGGACTCTCGTGTGGACATAACCGAAAGAGAGAGAGAGAGAGAGAGCCAGAGAGAAATCGGAATGCCGAAAGAGAGACCGAAGCTCTGGACGTATAGTGAGCTCCATATTTATACATGCGAGTTTTTATGCACACATTTCGACTGTGCACCAATCATGAAAACTTTGTAATTCGGGGAGAGCAAAAAGAAGAAATCGTCGATTTTTCAATTAAATTACAAGTTAATTGCTCGAGAAGCAAACAGGGACATATATAATAATTACTGAAAAATAAAGTTCGATAATCTGAGATGGAAGGGTATGAGACTACCGACTTCTCCATTAAATAAGCCAATTGCCAAGTATTGCACAACAGTTTACGAGTATATAGTTAAAATCATTTCTTTTGACAATGCGTATACACGGTGAAAAAAAGAAATTGTCGCGAGGATTCGTTCGCCGTAAACATATTATCCTTTCTCTTTTCCATCCCAGAGCAATTGTCGCGCGTAAGTCAGCTATTATTTAGTGCCACTCCAAGGGATGTACTCCCCCTTCCCCTTCCCCGTATACTCATTTAGCATATACACCAGCTCGCGATGCCGGCTAAAGGCATTCAATCCACGATTTAACGAATTAGCATTTCGTGACCGACGATCCAGCAGCGTGTGTCTGTGTAATGCCAACTGCACAGCGATATGCCGGTGGAAAAAATCCAAGACGAAAAATTCACCGAGACTACAGAGCAAGAGAGACAGAGAGAGAGGGAGAGAAAAAGAGAAAAGTGTTCTAGAGTTCGAAAACGCAGGGGTTTCGCTGTGGGTTCTTTCTCCCTCTCTCTCTCTCTCTCTCTCTCTCTCTCTCTCTCTCTCTCTCTCTCTCTCTCTCTCGAGGGTTTTTTGAAATGAGCGGCTAAGAGAAGAAGAAGAAGCAGCAGCAGCGGGAGGTCAGGTAAGAAGTCCGAGGGAGAGAGAGGCCCTTGGAAATAATTCAAACTTTAAAGAGCGAAATGGAGAGAAGGTATAGCAGGGCGGCGAGGAGGGAGCGAAGAGAAGGAGGATGAGAGGGCAGAAGCGCGGCAGCAGCAGAAGGCCCGAGAGCGAGGCAAGAGGAGGCGCGGAGGGGCCGCCCGAAAACAAACAGAGAGCTGACCACGCTCTCTCTCTCTTTCTCTCTTCTGTTCTGGCCGTTCGTTATGCCTCCGCGGCATATTAATTATTTTCCGACAAGCCGCCTTCCCCTCCCTTTCTCCTCCTTTCTCCTTCATATTCTTTCTTTCTCCAGGGGAAGGGGACCTTCGTTGCATATACATATACTTCGGTTTTTTTTTATCCTCATTCTTTTCATCCCTGTGTGTTTTGCGATTCGGATCGGAAGATACTTATCGATCGGAGGGTATACAAGTGTTGCTTAACGATACTCGCGATCGGTTGGCTATAGGAAATCGATTTTTCTCCAAGTCGTTATCGTAGGCATATTATCCGCTGATTAGACAGAAACGTACGAGGCTTTGATGACGAAGGTACCATGGACAATGTAACTGTACGAACATTACCGATCGCCTTTGCAGAAAAATCGGTTTTACAACATTAGGTAAAAATTATCAAATGATATAGAGAAAAGGAGCGGGGAAGCTCCGGATTGCTCAATCTAGCTAACATTGCGACAGTAAAATTTCAGGCACGCGCAGGTCGCTCCCCGTCCCACAGGGGAATTTATGCGAGCGTCCGCGTGCTCTGTCTAATCGGATAAGCCTATGTGTGTGGCGGCGCTTGTTAAAGCCTCCCCCGGAGGGGATTCGAGCGTCACCGAGAGAGCGCAGGTAATTAACCGAGTAAGAATGTCTGTCTTTCTCGACGCAGCCGCCGCACTTGCAAGCCTGCTTAGATGTACGGCCGACTAAGTGCGTTTGATAGATCCGGGGAAGAGATTGTCGGTTTAGCAAAGCCGTGTCTCTATTGTGAGGAAGTTTTATAAGAGATAATTGATGTGCGGCGTAATTAGAAGGGACGCTGCAACTTTGAAGTAATCTATGTGCAAGTTTTCAGGTATAGAGCTACAGGTATAGGGAGAAATAATGGCGTTAAATGTGTCGTCGGGGATGATACCTGAAAATTTGGCGTCTACGCTGGATAAGCTGTGATACCTGCTCTTCTGGCTAACGCTAGTTAATCACTTTTGGATATAAGTAAAACGATCCCGGCTGCGAATCTAAACAGTCGCTTTTCAAAAGCTCCAGGGTAGACTTGTATCTCTTGGTGCCCAGTGAGAAGTGTTGGAAGAGGTCGAGCACGTGGTCATACAGTCGATCAAAGTAAGCATCATGCCGCAGATCAAAGTGCCGAGGAGACCTTACTACCCGAAGAATTGGAAGACGAGCACGAGGCCGCAACATGTTCATCATCAGCCTGGCTTCTTTGCCCCGAATCGCCGGGAAGTGGAGTTTCAACGGATACAAGAGCTGCAGAAAGCGGCAAGGTTGAGAGCGGAGTACGCGAAGATAGCGGAGGCGCTGAAAGTCGTCGATGCCGGGATCAAGGAGATAATCGATCTTTCGACCCACGTAGCCCTACAGAGCCTTAGCACCGGGAAAAACATGTGGGATAAAACTGACATCGAGGGCGCGCTTATTGTTTACTCGCGCATCGACGAGCCCGACCATAGATTTATGATACTCAATCGGTATGTAGACATAAGAAAAGATGTACTGCGTTATAATTTTTTTTTTAAATCTCTTTCTAATTAACTTTTTCTAATTTCAATTTTATTTTATCATTTTAGGCTGAACGTCAAAATTCACATCGAGCCTGTGATCCCTGGCTTGGAGGTCCAATGCCAAGAGCCGTACATGGTCTACAAGAACAAAGAGGGCACGTTCTACCGAATTCTCTTCCGCAAAAAAGAAGAAAGCACGAAGATGACGAATTTGCTGAGAAGAATGGTAATGGAGAAAAGTGAATTTTTCCAGCAGCCCAAGCGTATGACGTTGCCGCCGCCAATACCACCGAATCGATTGCCGAGACTAAACAGTGGCCTGACTAAACCGGGCCCATTTCGAATTACGCCAGCTGCGCCAGCTCCTGTTCACCCTCGTCCATTCAATCGAGGAGCTGCAGAGCAGATTTCCAAAAACCAGTTGCTGCATACTTACAACAATTTGGTGCGCAACGATGGGATGTTTATGCACAAACTGCTCGATTCGTACGCTAATACCGTTAGCAAAGTGACACGCGAGAGAATGCATCGACAGAACGAGCAGTGGCGGCGTTGATCAGTTTTTAATGTTATAAAACCTGTAACGCATAGTTTTTTTTGTTTGTAATTTTATTTTCCAACGGCGTTAAATCGCGAATCGTTAGCGCAAGTGCCAAATTTAACTCATTACGAGCGCGTGTACCGAAAGTGCAACGTGATTTTCCGATAAATTACGTATTATGTAAACTCGATTTCGTAATCACGATGGTCAAAGCGAATTCTTACACCATTCGCTTTTTGTACTTATAATTGTATGTTTTTTTTTAATTTTTTTTATATTTGTTTAAAATTTTCATTAAATAAAAAGCAATTCAAAAACAACAGACAGATTTTGGTATTTCAAATTTCCCATAAGAAAAATGTTTAAAAGATCACAGCGTTCCTCAGTCATTAATTTCATCCACTATACAAACGCGCACTAAACGCTTTAAAAATAATCTCTCACTGCGAGTACACTAATTGCGCAATAAGTCGCAGGGACAATTCATCTCCGGGTGCATCTGTCGATCTTCCAACACGCGGTCCGCGCGAACGAAAAATGCGTCAAATAAAAAAAAGGAAAATAATGATTTTCTTCAGATTGGGTCAGCACGTCGGCTGCGCAACCGCACAAAGTTTGCCGGCTGGGAAACTTTTCAAGCAGAAGCAATTGCAGGAGCAACAAGCGCCGCTTCAAACTCAAGAGAGAGAGAGGGGGAGAGCGCACGGACGCGTGTGATTTTTGAAATTTTCTCCCGCTTATTAATCGTCCGTTTGTTATGGCGTAACGCCGAACATTACGAAACGCGGCTTATTGTGCAGAGCTCCTCGTGTATACACACGCTCGAGTGATTTCGCGTAACCGCTGCGCCTGCAGTGTTTTATATCGGAAAATGCAATAGGCCTTGCGGCGCCGGCAAAGTGCACACCGATTACACTCTCTCTCTTGGCGAGATTTTTCTCCTCGATGTGTAAGTATTGCCACACGGATTTTACTTAAACCCCCTTATAACCACATGCGATATACTCGATGGAAATATATCCAGTCGCTAAAACTCGAATTTGCTCCTATACATTGATTGGTATTGAATCAATAGCGCCATGATGGTTTATATATACCAACGGAAAACCAAGCTATGAGCTTTCCGGTAAAGGCAGCGTTATTTTAAAACCGAATTATATACCGAGGCCCCGAAGCACGTACCGCGGGCTTTGATGCACACGCGCACACAACGATGTATAAATGAGACGACGGTACAGGCCGGACACAGCCTATTTTTAAAGCGTGCCAATTTATCAGATTTTCCGCGAATCGAGAGGGCCCTTACATTAGTGCACACACGTACTTGTGCTGCGACTACCGCGCGAATATATTGCAAACAAACATATAGCGGGCCGATCTACTCCCCCCCCCTCCGTGACCTCCTCCCTTTTACCCTCCTCTCTTTCCGGGCTAATAACCCGCGGCTGAGACCGGGCTTTAATGAGCTTAAAATGCTTCCTCGGAACTTCTTTTGCCCTCTTTTCGGGAGAGAGAGAGCCTTCTCTGCATTTCTTTGCCAGAGCATGCTCCGCTTCGATAATGGCTTTTTCCCCTCTCTCTCTTTTGGCCTTTTTTTCGTTACTCTGCCGTGTTCTTGATTGCTAGAGAGGGAGAGTCGGCAGAAAAAAAATTCAACGAGAGCATAGATCGAGCAGGAGGGTTGCTCGTCACGTTATACTACTTTTTATTTTTAGAAAAAATTAAACGCCCTTTTGTTGCGACGGTCAAAACGAATGGAACATCGGAACTCTCTGGCATTCTTTTGGTTCAAACTAGAATTCCGCGTGCCCGGTTGTTTGCTATATAATGACACGTTAAACATATAGACACCGCGGGGAAGGTTGAAGAGACAAGACGCGAGATCGAGAGAGAGTCAATAGCTCTCTCGAGCCGTGTACGAGTTAGCATTATAATTTGAGGCAAACTACTGCCTCCGTTGCCTCTCCGCAGATTACTAGTTTTCCACCTCCTCTCTCTCCTCGCGCTGGTAAAAGACAACGACGACAACGAGAGAGAGAGAGAGAGAGAGATAAATCAACGTGCTGTCGTCGTTTTAATATACACTTGACACTACGGGCATTCGCCTGGTATTAACATAGCTCATTAACGCTCTAACCGCTTACTCTTTCTCCGTCAGGCACACGCTTGCCGTTTGATTATAAGCCCCTCGCACGCAGTTCTCTTTTACCTCGAACCCGGCATTTCGTTAGCAAGATACGTGCGTCTTTCGGCTCGAATTTTGATCGCGGCATCGTCGTCGGTGTTAATAAAGCCCTAAACATCCGGTACTACAAGCTACCGCTTACGAATTCCGCCTAATTTCGCCGTGGCCCCCCGTATTCTATACACAGCGTGCACGGGATAGAGGTCCGCAGCGCGATACAATCGACACGCGCCGATGCATCCTCGTAGATAACTCTTGGCAAGAATACGCGCGTCGCTCTTGGGCAAAACAAAAAAATGCGAGAAACGCCGAAAATAGAGTCATTAAAGGCAAACGGATTCGCGAGAGATATAAGAGCGGGCACGCTCTGTCTGTGTCGCATCCACGTGAAGGATGAAAAAGGAAAGGAGCAGAGCATCCTTCGTGCCTCGCAGTCTGCAAAGCAGCTCCGAGGAATGCGCGAGAGAAAGGGGGGAGGCTCGGGAGTGAAAAAGGAACGACGAGCTGACCGTAGCCTCTCTTCCCCTTTTATCCTCCTCCTCCTCCTCCTCCAACTGGGCATTCTGTTCGGAACCCGTGTGTGTGTGTGTGTTTGTAAGGCGAGTTCGCGCGCGGGCGCAAGGGAGAAAGAGAGAGAGGTGGCTTTAGCCGCGAAAGCGAGTCGTGAGAACGGCCGAGGCGGCGGCTCTCTCTCTCTCTTCCTCCTCCGCCCCCTTGTCCCTCCCCCGTGGGAGATTTAAGTCCGGGCGACGCTGATTAATAACCAAGCAAAAACGAAATAGCTCCCGGAGAGTAAACGCCAAGAGAGAGAGAGAGCATCTTCTCCGTCGTCGTCGACGTGTAATGTGCGCTCGGCTGCTGCCTGCCGCTGTGCTTTCGTCATAATTTCGACTACGACTCCCTTGACCGCCACCCCCCTCATGCTTCTTCTGTGTATCTGTTACACGCTTTTAGCTGTATGAGAATATTTCGACGTGTAGTTTCGTTCTCTTTCTTTTTTTTCTCACCATCTCTCTTTCCACTTTTGCTTTATGGGTAGAGGTATCGACGGAGGCATTTCCTTTCTATTCCCGATCTTTCCCCGAAACGTCTGTATTAAACGAGGATCGGATCTCGGATGGATATATGGGCGATTTTATCGGGAGCTTTTGAACAGTTGTTACCGTGTCACCGTTGGTTTTGTATATATTTCGTCACGCGATTACACGATGTTTGCTCTTTTTCGCCAACGGGATTAGGTCGTATTATTCAAATTTCGTTTCGCCAAAGATCATATTAGATACAATGGGATTTACTTAAGCTCTTTGTGACTAATTAATTATTAATGTCGCTGTGATTGTTCGACTGTCCGTAACATCAGCGACTCGTCACAATACGTCCCGTTTTTATAATCGCCAAGTATATAGACACACCGAGCGCCCCCCCAAAAAAGCGTGCGCATTTTTAATGTCCATACGCCGAACTCTCTCCCTCTTTGCCAACGTCAGATTTCGTTGCTCCCTATACGGGCGAGTCTCGAGAGCAAAAGGAAAAAAGGCGAACCGGAGATCGGGTAGATTGTGATCGGCCGATCGCGCACGCAGGTTATATGTTTATAGACCGAGGGGCAGGGCCGAAGCCACGGGGGGTCTTTCGGGAATTTTATTAGCGATTCGTCGGCCGATCGAACGACTTTCGGAGCGACGGGAAGGAAAGAACAAAAAGAGCGCGTCCGGGAATCGACGATACTTCGAACATCGCGCGGGGGGACTTATTTAGCAATTACTCGTATAGGCTCGATCGGCATGTAAAAAACAAAAATTGCTCGCACGGGGGAGTATAGAGGAACAATCACTCGCTCTTGTTATATATTATTTATACACTGGGTGTTCTCTCGCTTGGAGGGCGGGTAATTAGAAGCGAGAGAGGATCGGCAGTGAAGTCGAAGCAGCGAATCGTTAAATAATTAACGAGAGTCCGCTATTGAAACAAATGGGCCTTAGGAACGGGTGGAAAACAAAAAAGTTCTTATCCAGCTTAATGACCGAGGTATTATTTAAAGGACCGCTTTCTCTTTTTTTTTCCTCTCGTGACGTTTTGATTTTCAGTGCAGCCAGCGATTTCATTTGTTTTCTCCCTCTCTTTTTCTCCCTACTATACTTTCATTGAATTTAGAGCTGTAGGGGACTCTAAAACATCTATAAAACAGAGAGGCCCGCGGTAAATATTCATAAAGTCTCTTATTAAAAAGCCCGTCCGCACGGAGAAACGTTGGAGGAGGAGGAAGCGGAGGAGATGAACGAGGAGAGAAGAGGGCGAGGGAGAGAGAGAGAGAGAGAGAGAGAGAGAGAGAGAGAGAGAGAGAGAGAGAGAGGCTGAAAGGAAGGCGTACATGTCGATGCAAAGTGCTTCGGGGAACAGAAGGCCCCTGCGGTTCGGCCATTCTCCTTCTCCGTCTCGACGACAAGTGCACGCTCTTTATAAGCCCCCCCTCCTCTCCCACTCCCTCTCTTTTTCCCTGTCTCGCTGCTCGCCCGCCTGCGCCTTTGGGCCCTCTCTTTCTGCTTTCTGCTCCGCTCTCGGATGCTGCCGAGCAGCACACCGGACTCAATAGACGTTTCTTTCGCCGGTTTTGTTTCACCTTTTCTCTTCCCTCCCCCTCCCCCCACTCTCCACCAGCGCTGTCTTTGCTCTTTCTCTCTCTTCTTTTTTTTTTTCGAGTCCTGCTGGCAGATCCCCGACCGAACGGGACGAGGTTTGCTTTCGAGGTCTCTCTCTCTCTCTCAGGCCCAGGTGAAATACGGCCCCGGAATGAAGGATAAAAAAAAATTATGTTCGCGGCCGTGTGTCACTAATTTCACGAGAAGTAGTTAGCGGGGGCCCCGGGAGATTTTTTTCGAGCGCGCGCGGGGCCTTTTTTATGTTTGACATTTTGAAAATTAATTTCCGCGCGATATGATGCGAACGATCGGCCGCGAGCGAACGATCGCCGGCTTAATTTAAGAGAATCCCGGCGGTCTAATGAGATGCGATGTATTAAAAGACAAATTTACAGGCCGGATCCCGAGGTCGATACGACGATTTCATATCTTTCTCTCTTGAGACAGAGAATTCGAGTTAACATGTCTACCGGCGTTATATATCTCGATGACGTATCTACAGAAATCGACCGAAGTTCGATGATTGATTTATCGATGAATATATTTATATTCGAGCCATTGCACGGAATAAGTTTTTTTGGCCCTCTATAATTAATTAGGTTTCCATTGAAAAATTCATGTTTAGTCGAACCAAATGTTATACGTTACTTTTTGATAATGGATAAATCAGCTATTCAAAGTTTTATGAAAAATTGTCTCTTAATCAGCAATGTCCGGGTGGGTGGTGGGAGCGTTATTGCATATAGACAACCTGTGATATTTTGCTTTGTGCGCGACGAAGCTGCGAAGGAAGAAGAGGGCTGCATACACGAAACGGTTAGTGGGAGGAGGGAGGGACAGAAGAGTAAGCCGCAAGAAAAGCCATTAAGTCGCGTTCGGACTTGCCGGGGCTTCATTTCACGGCCCTCTCTCTCCTCCCTTTGTCGATTATGTGCGCGAAAGAACGTCTCTCTCTCTCTTCCACTTTTCCCACGTGATCCATCCCCGTCGTCGTCCTTGCCAGTATTTCTGAACTGCGCCGCGGAAACGGGACAAATTCTCCCTTTCACCCGCAAATTACTCGGGGGGCCCACCATCTCGGCTCTTTCTCTCTCGTGAGAAATTGGTTATTGAAGGGCGGAGTAAGCGAGGTGGTAAGGAAATCGTTACAGGTGGCAGGTTCAGGGGGGAGGAGGAGGAGATTCGTTAAGGTGACGAAAGTTTAAAATCTCTTGATCGTATCGACACACGTAAGGGGGTGTGGCTCCAAAGGGAAGCGA
The DNA here is from genome assembly GCA_030522585.1 of Anagyrus pseudococci. Taxonomy (NCBI): domain Eukaryota; kingdom Metazoa; phylum Arthropoda; class Insecta; order Hymenoptera; family Encyrtidae; genus Anagyrus; species Anagyrus pseudococci. The sequence goes on from JAPYYQ010001393.1 coordinate 22,145, forward strand.
ATGTGTACACATATAAGGCAGAGAGGCGCGACTCCGTCACGCTGGTAATCGGCTTGACGGACGTAATTGCGGCTTTATATATGACTGGCCGTTGACGCGGTTTAAGAATAGCCGCGAAGAATACACACGACGGATCTTTGAATAACCGGTCTCCGAGGAAGCTCCCCCCTACACCTCTTCCTACTCGCCGACGAATCGACTTGCGCGTCCTAAGAAGGAGACGCGTATCGCTTTGACGGGCGTTTAATACGATTAGCCGGAAAGAATCGCTCGTTATACGCTTGGAATTTGATAGCTCGGGATTCTGTTTGTTCTTTTTTTTTCATCATTTGGAGCTCGGGCCATATGCGCTTTAGTCGCAGGGGATTTACGATGTCGGTTTTTATACCGTGTACTCACGAGATGAAGATTTCGCGGGTATCCGGGGATTGGACGTCTCGTAAAGGTACTCACCTGAAACATAAAGAAAGAAACGAAATTGATTATTGGTGCTCTCTTTTTTTTATTCTTTGCATAAATAAATAGTGTAAATCATCATTGAAAAGTCACGTCTGCACCGGCCAACCGAATGAGAAAACGAAGTGTCTCTATACCACATACTGCGCCGGAATTTTTTTTTCTCAACGATATCTCTGCGGCAGGGAGAGGCACTTAGGCCGGGTAATTATACGAACGGAAGTCTGGTATCTCCCGAGAGCGAGTCAGCCAGACACGCTCTCTCTTTTTTTCTCTGAGCCGTCGGAGTGTCGGAAGGGAGAGAGACTTTCTTTGGGACCCAACAAGCGCCGGCGTTCCCTTTTTCCGCCTGATTTATGCGGCTCCTCCGTAGACCCAAGAGGCCATGATCCTTCCCCTGCTACCAGAGCCTCAATGACGTCCTAGGGCAAGAGACTTCGGGTATCGCGCTTACCCCCCGGCTCGTTGGCTCTGTCTAAGGGACCGAGCGTTGTTTCTACCAACCTCGAGTGCCCTCGACACTGCCTTGCAAGTCTCGTAAACATGGGGATTTATAACAAAGACGCTGAGGATATTTTGTTTAACGAAGCTCGGCTATTGATGTCTGTATGTGAACGCTTCGCGGGAATGAGATGTCGAGTCTGCTACTGAGGCAGTGAAAGACTATTGCCACCCAACAACAAATTCAAGTGTAATGCACTCTTGAATCTCAAAAACCGACTTTCTTAGTTTTTTTTTTCAATTCGAAATTGTAATATTTCAACGTAGCTCCGGGATCGACGCGGCTCTCTCTCTCTCTCTCTCTCTCTCTCTCTCGAAAAAAAAAAAAAAAATCTAATCTAATCTCGCAAGCATATTTCGGCTAATTGATTCCACGCCATCAAATCAAACCGCATATTGGCGACGGCGCGTAGAAACAGTGAAGAGACAAAGACAGTTTCGGCTGATGAAAACCCAACAATGGCTTGATGAGCAAACCACAGCAGTGTATACAGTAGTGGCATTCCTCGACGCGGATGCGCAAACATTTTTTCTCTCCTCCTGCCCGCCCCCTCCCCGTATTTCTCTAGACCGCTGATTTTAAGCTGTATACACGAATATAAGTCTTGCTGTGCTTCGTTAAGTCTCTGTCGTCGCGAGATGAAAGTCTTAGCGCAAAAGAGAAAGAGAGAGGGAGAGAGAGAGAGAGAGAGAGCGAGCGGCACGACGATTATAAGCGCACCAAAGTTATGTTCCTCCGGTCGGTTATTATATACCAGCGTGCAACCACCGGCTTCTACTCCACCTCCTTCTTCTTCTCATCCTCCTTCTTCTTCTCCTTCTCCTTCTTCTTCTGCGTCGTATTTGCCTTTAACCCTGGAATTTGCTGACGAAGTTATGCCTCTCTTCTAAGCGGCACCGTAAAATTTATTCTCCTCCTCGCCGATAATCTTTTTGCAACCGAGAGTAAGAGAGACAATGAACTCTTATTCGCGGTGTGGTTAATTGTTAGGAGGAAAAATCTTTTCATACATAGACTGGACGTAAACGCGGGGTAATAAGCGTGCTGTATATTGACAACAACAACAACAAAAAAGGCTCGAAATAGACAAGCTCATAATTGCGCTTAAATATCGACTTACCCAATCGCAAGCAACTTGCCGCATAATATCGCGAACGCGCGGAAAATAAACGATTCAATGGAAGATCGAAAGCTCCGGTATGTATATACGTATACATCGATCGTCCGATAATGCCTCTTCTTCTTCTCTTCCCTATACCACACGTCGGCGCTATACAGTAGATTGATCCCAGGGCGAAATTGCAGTGCGCCAAGGGGAATTCCAGCGATCGTCCGAGCGCTCGATTTCTCTCTCTCTCTCTCTCTCTCTCTCTCTCCCTTGCATACCTGGCGCTTACCGTATACTCAAGCCGATCGCGTGCCAAGAGAGAGAAGGGGCAGATTGAACGAGGTAGAGGAGCTAAAAGAAAAACCACTCCGCGTACGAAACGAGCTCGGTGGCAGATGAGACAGATGGGCCTCTCTCTCTCTCGTTTTCCCTTTACAATTTTCAATAGACTCCTCTACCCCTATACCCCGTATCGTGGTTACCATTTTATTCAAAGCCGCGAGAACGAGAGCACCCTGATAAGTTGAACTCGCGACGAAACGGTTTATAATTACAATGTCGAATGGGGAGGGGTTAAACAAACATAAAGCGGGGCGAGGCTTAAAAAGGAGCGCGTTTGAATTTCAGGGGGGGGGGAAGTCGAGATCCCTCGGGCACAATGGCCCTGTGGTCAAGCGGGACAGGAGGCATGGAGAATGCGTAAGAAGAGACTTCTTAAATCTCGGTGCGCGCGCGCGGTTTGATGCTCCTTTTTCCGGCCGATTTCGCACGAGTAGCCGAGGCTCTCTCTCTGCCTTCTGGCATGCTCGCATTGTTCGCGTTGAATCTTCTTCGCCCCCCCCCTTGGTGTAACGCCGCAGAGGACTACCGTTGTGCGAGAGACCGACGGCTCCTTTATCCCTAACCGGAGGGAGATATCGGATTTCCACTCTCGAGTAGCCACTCGTTTTCTCCCGGCCCCCTACTTACGGGGTGCATGACTGTACGTCTGGAGTACTCGCTCTTTTATCAATGCTTATCTCTTTACTCCCACCGCGCACGACTTCTCTCTCGGCTATTTGTCAAGGGGCGTTTGTGCTAAATAAACAGCGAGAACTATGCGAATATTATGCAAATGTAACAGGCGCAGCTCTCGAAACAAGGTTTTGTGCCGAGGACGAGCGCCGAATCTATATACACAGGGCCTTAATAGCCACATGTGGCGCGTCGCCTGGGTCTATTCTGTACACGCTAGGGCGCACGAAAATAAAACAAGAAAAAAAGAAATAGGCGGGCCTGAGGCTCCGCTAATCAGGCCTCCTTCGGCATCCGGCCATCCGACTCACCCTCTCTCTCTCTCAATTATGCGATCTGAAATTTTGACGAAAATTGCTGGCGGAACGCGGCTGCTAAACCCTACTTCCCCTCCCTCTGTCGACGTGTCCTTGGACGAGCCACAGACGGCGTTTAAAATTTTTTTTTTTTCAAGCGCACGACTATATGGGCCTGAAAGAAGAGCGCGCAGGATGCGTCGGACGAGTCGCAGACTCGTTGTGTATACGCGTCTCTGCGTGTATGTGTGTATACACAAGTCGGCCGCGAGAGAGGCATATCCCGCTGCGCGACATTGCCCAGCTCTCTCGGGGATTATTTGCGTGTGGAGGAGTTAGGCTGGCTTTTGACTTACGTATTATATACATTGGCCTACGTGCGCGTTAATTCGATTCGTTTTGGTTTTGCCTGAATTTGGCCTTGTTGACCGCGTGCCCAGGCTTTTTCGCTTTATTATTTTGTTTTCGACGAGTTTTCGTTTTTGAGTAGGCCCTTAAAAGGGTGACTTATGAATCTCGGGATCGTGGGCGTTGTTTTTTTTTTCGGGGTATAGCAGCGTTGGCTGTACGATAAAGTAGCTGTTTTTATGATTTTATCGACGTTGATGATATTTTGGAGTTTTGAATTGGAAAAATGGAAATGCGTATATTTTCGAATGTCGAATCGGTTCGTTCGGCTCTGTACTGTTATGGTATTAGAGCGATGTTATCGTATTGAAAATTATTTTGTTGTGCGTGTACGTCTATGTGGTGCGAGAAGCATAGTTAGCGATGTAAATTATGTAGCGCTAACAAGCAAAGTGTGAATTTATAATAACGAAACGAGCGTCTTATCGGCAAAAATTTAAATATTGAAAAGTAGCGTTTGCCACTTTTAATAGATCGTCAGGTTCGCATAATACGAAAGCGCGCTATGCCAGATGGTTACACATATACACACTTTGTTCTCCAACAAAAGATATACATCGCTGAAAAATCAATCAGCGCTCATTTGCAGGCGCGCGGCAGGCGTATAAATGCGCCTATTGTCATAAATAATGCATGATTCATCTCAATCAATGTGTATTTTATTATACCGAAAGGCCAACGAAGAACGACGGACTTGACGATTTCTTTCAATTGCTTGTATAAGGAAACGACGACGAGTCGGCTGCCCATATCGATTATTCTTCAAACGCGAGATATTGGCGTGAAAATAAACTTGAATTGTAAGAAATAAAACTGTACCTTTGGCAAATCAATCGAATTGTTTTCAAATTTATCAACATAAGATCTGTATGCCGATCGTTATAGATCACAGACCAGCTGTTCGGATTTTTTAAGAATATACATAAATTCCTTTCAGATCCCTAGGTCCCAGGCTAAGGAAGAATGCCTATAACCTCGGCAACGCGCGTCATCATATTGCACAGCCACGAAACCGATATTTTTCGCTTAGGCCGTTCACGCACGCGCCGAAAAGGTCCCCCCCCCCCCAAGGCTGTGCAGGTCCCAGCCGGTCTCGCGATTTCTTTCTCAAGCGCGCGCGTATATACACGCTGCACACGCGAGCGAAATATCGTCTTTTGCCCGCGGCACATCGAGAGAGAGAGAGCCTCTACCTCTCATCGTCCCCGTGTGTTTGCTCTGAGTCCTGTAACTAGGGCCGCTTGCCGCTTTGCAGCAGCAGCAGCGAGAGAGAGAGAAAATGGCCGAGACTGCGGGGCCCATTAAGCTTCTCTCCGCGTTTTTTCCCGCCGCTTCCCTCTCGAGTGCTGCGGACTCTTATTCGGCTGGGTCAGGGGCGAGCAGCCTGGCAATTAGCAAGAACAATAGGGACGCAGAGCCGGGGCCCGCTCTCCTTTTTCTGGGAAGAGGGAGGGTCTCGACCTGATCCTCTCTCTCTCTTCTCTTTGGGGCCCAGTGCGCGCGCACAAGAGCGCGCGGGTGTATCAACGCTTCACAGGTAGGTATTACGCGCGCAGGGGCTCTGCGTCGAACGAGAAATACATAGCGAAAGGAGCAGAGGATACGCGTGTAAAGCCCGAGGGCCGATTTTTGCTAAGGCTCCTCTTTGATTGACGCCGCGTCCCCTGGGATGTGGTGTACGTTTATCGTTGGCGCTTATTATCGGCGATCGAGAGATACGGCGACGAGTTTATAACGACACTGCGTTCGCTGAGAAACTTTTGAATATTGAAAAATAAGGCTGGCAGGCACTTTTCTACAGATGGATACGCGCGCCCGGAGGAAAAATAAAGTTTGAAGATGGGAAAACGGAGAAGTAAGATGTGTAGTAGGGTGTATTTATAGAGCGAACGGTGCGAATGAGCACTGGAAACGAGACGTGTCTTGGATGTAGGAAACGAGAAGGAAAGTAAAAGAGAGAGAGATTGTAGCAAGAAAGAGCGCGGGAGATGCTGGAGGAGGGGGGGGGGAAGCAAAGAAACCGTCTGCCTGTGTGTTTGGCCTCTTAGGAAGCGCAACAGGCGCCTGCCTCTCCAACTTGCCGCTTCTTCTTATAAACCCCCGGCGCTTGCTGCTTTATCTCAGCCTACCCGTCAGCTTCCCCCCTTCCTCCTTTTACTCTCTGTCGAGCTCTGTGCTATACCTTTTTTTAGCCTCTCCCGTCGAACCGCGCTTCTAACTATAATATGCGTTCGTGCGCGCACGTGTGGCTTTCAAAACGCTCGATTGCGACGCTCGAGAAGCCTTAACGGAAGAACTTTTTAAAAATTACAGAAGTATAAGTCTCTTTGAGTCGGAAAAGTTTTCATTCGTCAGTTGACGAAGTATTTTGCAACGCATCGCACGCGATCTGTGTGCACAACTTCACGCGACGATAGGGTCGAAAGGAGCCCGTTATCTTGAGTAATAAAGCTGCGGTTCGTCAGTATATATAGGCCTCGGTTTCGAGCTTTGGCACAATGCGAATCTACACTCTTATCAGCGATTGTCCAATAAAGAGACAGAGAGGGAATCAGATTGACGTGGTGGGTGAAAGCAGCTTTGAATCGCTAAATCTCCGGTTCGTCCATGCGCCAGTGTTCTCTCTCTCTCTCTCGCGTGCGCTCGACTTCGCGTATATGCATAAGCCGGCTGTCCGCGGCAGCGATAGGGGCCGTATTTCGTTAGCGCGCGCTATCGCCTCTCGCAGCAGCAGCGCGTGGGCAACGACAGGAGCTCGGCCATTGTTCTGGATCGCGATATATATATACACAGCCTCGGCCGCGGGCGAACTACTATTACCACCATAGCCCTCTCTCCGACGACGGCTATCCTAGAAAAACGTCATATTTAATGAGCTCCGGGATTATTATCCGCTCTCCTGCTGCTGCTGTTCTAGCCGACACTGCTACGCGCAGATTATGCAGTTGCCGCGAGGGAGAGAGAGAGAGAGAGATGTTGCGAAATTACCCGGCCCCGTCACGCTTGCGACTGCTACTCGCGCGCGTTCTTTTAGCTATTTTTAAATGCCACGAGCGAGAGAGAGAGACCGCGATCGTTGTGGCGCCTTCGCACATATCGTTCCGCGATCCTGAATTAGCTCAATGTGCCCGATGTCTGTTAGACTATGCTATACTTTTTTTCTCTCTCTCTCTCCCTCTCGTATTCTCGACAACACACCGCTGCTCGTAATTACATACGGCGGAGCTTTACAAGCGATATTTTCCATAATCGTGGGAAGGCTAATTGTAAAAACAAAACGCAATCGTCTTTTTCGTTAGCTCGCCCTGTTTATCAACGGCAATGCATCGGGAATAAGAGAATAAATTAAACGCCAACTGTGTATACGTATATATAGAAGTCAACGACGACGCTGCTGCACGACGCGACGAGAGGAGCGAGGGAACGAGCCCGAAGATCAATCCAAGCGCTTAATTAATTGAATCGAAAGTTCCGGGGAAAGAGGGAGAGAAGGAGAACGTGTCCCCGCGCGCGCGCGCAAAAGGCCAAGCTCGCAGAGCCACACACGTTCAGGCCGCTATATGGTGCTGGAGAGGAGGAGAGGCCGATCGGCCAGACAATACGGCCCGGCTATACAGCTCGGCAAGAGCCTCTGCCGGAATGCGCGGCTCGGACAAGCCCGCGGGGCCCTATAGCAGAGAGAAAGAGACGGGCCTTTTGCCCGGCAGAAAACCGGTGATTAGGCTCTGCTTAGGGTCTCTCTCTCTCTCTCTCGAGTCGAAAAGTAAAAGGCGCGCCCTACCCCCCCCCCTCTCCTCATCCCTTTTGTGTCTGGCCTATATGCGTTGCTTGTAATGCGACTGGCCTTGACTGTGATCTCGTTCTCGGGGCAACCCTCTCTCTCTTTCTCTAGCTCGTCCTCCCCCGTGCTTCTCTCATCGTTTGGCAATTATATGCAATTGCCGAAATTGCAGCCGCTCCGCCGACGTCTAATGGGCTTTGCCAATCCTGCTTCCATTTTTTTCGGCTCTCCGGCCTTTTTATTAAGTGCCTGCCTTTTTTCTTTTGCTTGCTTTTGTTTTTTTTAATAAGGCTGTTGTAGAGGTTGAAATTCGCGGGTGGAAAACGAAAGCTGTTATTTATCGTGCATTGCTGGTTTTGACGATTTGCCTTATGTTCAGTTGGTTCTGTATACAACAGATTTCGTATTAAGAGCGTGTGTTTTTCGAATTTTTATTACAATGTTCGTGTGTTGATAATGAAACGAGCGTTACGACTGTAGGTCGGATCGAACGACGAGTAATCAGCACGGCTGATCTCGATATATCGGTAGCCTCGATCAAACAGCAACGTAATTATCTCGTCTAAACAAATAAGCTCGGATACTTCCTCGTTTCCCACGTTAAAAATTCCGAATCGTTTATCGTTTGCATAATACGAGAAGAAGAAGAAAAAAAGGTCCAAGGGTAGAGCGGGGATCCTTGAGCGCGCGCGAACATAATACGGGCCCCGAAAAAACATCACGACACCAATTTACGGTATAGCGGGCTAATCGTCGCTGAAAATCAAAGGAAGCGCGCCCGCGCGCAAAACGCAAAGGGAGCCCTCTCCCTTCTCGTCTCTCCCTAATCTCCAAAAAAATCATCAAATTTCCGATAGCCGTCAGAAGAGCGAGGGTATCAAGTATCCCTGACCCCCCAGTCTCCCGAAAATTGCCCTCCCTTGTCGTCGTGCTCTCCCACCCGAAATAAAGACCGAGCAAAAAGAAAGCATCGCCTCCGCAAATTCGCAGATTGGCTTGTTCGCGAAAGAGAGAGAGAGAAAGGAGAAGAGACGCGTCTTTCGTGCGCTGCGGCGCGCGCGGCCGTCCTGTAATCTTCTCGTCCCGAGAGAGCCCGAGAAACCTATATAAGCCGCCGTCGACGAGAGCGTAATTGGGCCCGGGAATCTTTAAAGCTTGAGAGCCGCGCAATTATTGCCTCCTCCTCCCCTACTACCCCTCTCGCTTGTAGCCCCGTCTCGCCCTCGCTTCCCTGTTTCGCGCTTATGCTCTCCTCTGTTAAGGCGATACTGAGCAAACAAAAGTTATATATGGAATGCCATTGCAAGGGTGTTCCTTAGGGCTTTGTTGTTTACATGCGCGAGCTACCGTTTTAACCTGGACTATACACTATCGACCGGGAGGAGAAGTTGTTCATCAATTTAATAGTTGTTAATGGCTTTCTTTAAATATTTTTATACATATTGAAAATCGGAACGGTACACGTCGCTGTTGGGCAGACAAAACTCGACTGAACGACCGAGCCGGACACTTGTCGAAAACTCAACAAGCCCCGAGAATAGCCTGAAGAGCATATAACGAAGAGAAAACTTTGGCCCGAGGGCGCCTGTCTCGTCCGGAAAGGTCGTTAAAGGAAAAAAAAGAGGGCCTGCCGTCAAGACGCCAGGTCGTATAATTTTCCAGAAATCGCCGGTAATCCACTTGACGGCTGGTCCCTATAATACCCTGCCGAAAGCAAACGGCTTAACGAGCCTGGATGACGCAGGCAAAACCAATACGGCGACCAAGAGAGGGAGAGAGAAAAAGCGTCGAGGGAATTTAAGGAAAAGCTGTATACACAACGAGGGTCACAGAGAGAAGAGCGTGCAACAGGTAGTCGGAGTCCTCGAGCTACACGCGCGGATGTAGAGAGACGCAACTTTGGAAGCCGAGGAAATACCCGAGGCAGGCTGTCTTTTCGAGATCGTCGCGATTACATTTTTTTCTTCCTCCCTCATTTTCGACGAAGGACTTTGTAACGGCACGCCGCGGATAAAATTCGTTCGTTTGTCTTATTTCTTTTTTTTTTTCGTTTTTATGCAAGAGGTCGGTACGCGATCGTCAAGGAAATATACGTTACGTAAGCGAGGGGGGAAATAACGCTTTTAACGCGCGCGTGCGCTTTTTTTGCCCGATCGCCGCGCGAATTTTATTAAGCACGCGCGAACGTCCTTAATTACAAAAAAGCAAAAAAGTGAACAATTTTTTATTTATTCTCTTCGACTCGCCTCTCGTAAATCTTACTCTAAACCGCTCGTTCGAAGATTCGAGCGCATCGGTTGTTGGCGTTGCAGTAGCAAGGACAAGGCCTGTATTGGAGCGCGCGACATTTCAATAAAGCCGCAATTTATTAAACGCCGAGAGAGGCCTATGAATATTCTCGGCTATATAACGCGTCTCGGCGATAAACAGGCGCGATTCGCAAGATTATTTCTCGCGCGCTCGTGTTATTCCGTATTATTGATCCAGGATAGATCCCAAGCGTGTAAATTAACTACGAGCGTGTCGCGGGCGCATTAGTCGCGAGAACGCATAGAAAAACTGTCGTCCAGCCTCGCTGCTGCTAATCTAAAGTCGCTGAACGAAATAAGCGAGCTTATTTACAATACGTGTGTGTGTATCGGTATACAGCTGTGGCATGGGGGGGCAGCTGACTTTCCTGTATTACGTATTCGCTCTCCAGTCCCTTTCGGCTTTGGCGATTCCGTTACGCTTGGATGTTTATTAATTGGCTCTCCGCGGCGTTTCAACGGCCGGGGCTTGTTTGTTGTAAGTCGGCGGCTTCGTGAAGTAATCCAAGTGACCGCGCCGAGGGTTTTTCGCCGCCGTATACGTAACGACCACCACGAGGACTTTGTACGCTCTTGATTCGACAAAGCCGCAGCTGAGATATTTTTCGCGCGTTTATGCGTAGGTAATAAACTACGTAGACTTTCCTGCTGGCGAATTTTTGAAAGCCCGAGGCGCGTGAAAATCCACATACGAGCTGCAACGATCCTTTGCTAATGCGACTAGGGGTAAGAAGTAACCGTGTCTTTCGAAATTTGTACGCGCGTTGCTTATAATAGCGACGGCCGTGTGACGTGGGCCTGTAACAGCGTTAGGCTAATTTGCGATTATTCGCTGGTGCGCTGTTAACGACCCCCGACAGCTGTGCTGCGCGGCTGGATTGACGGAAGTTAATTAACGCTGGGATTCCGTAACGGTCGACCGGCTGACAAAAAAAAAAGTTATTCGGAAGTTGTTTGGACAAGTGCTGTGCCACCCCCTCCCCCTTAGAACGTTACAGAAATGCCAGCTGCTCTTGTCGAAAGCGAGAGAGATTTAAATCAACGGATTTTAAGAGAAAAAATAACGGTCGACGAGCTTTGTACAAGCTAACGCGAATAGCAGTCCGTGAGCAAACACGTCGCAATAATAAAAGGCAGGGGAGCCTTAACGCCCCGATAAACCTGAGTAATATCCGAAATATTCCAACCGACTCGTATATGTACACACGTTATAAGCGCGTATATGTGCATATGCAAATGGTATATAATAGCTATCCGCGCAAAGAGAGCTCGAGAATAAAATGAAAAGCCCATAACGATCTGTCGTTCTCTGAAAGCCGTCGAGCCGCGGAAAAATGACGGGAGCGTGACAAATCGTCCGATTTCCGCGCTAAGGCCGATTAGATTAGAATCCGGAGCGACTGGATTTCGCCGTACACCGAAGAGGAGAGTGAGACGCGTACAAGAGCAGCAAAGAGTATTATGCGCACGCCGGCAGGGCATATACAGGAGAGACGGCAAAAGAGAAAGCTGAATACGAAAAAGCGACACTGTTCCACCATCTATATACGCATTCTCGTTTGCCGGCCGAGTAATAAGCGCGCGACTCGATAATCACCGTATCTGTTGCCTCTTACTTTTTTTTTTCATTCCAAGTACACCGAGCGCAAGCCCGAGGGTCCGTAGTGTGTATCGGTCGCCCGAGGCGATCTCGCTCGAATTTTCGGCTCGGCTTTTATACAAAACGAACGGGTTTCTCTTGCTCCTCATTGGCCGCGTACGGTACATTTCGATCGCAAGTGTAAAGATCGAGCGATAAGGAAACGTCGGCTTTTCTTCGGCCCCAATAAATCGCGAGTTGTTTTAAAGGCGCGCCTCTCTCTCTCTTAAGCGGACGCTGCGCAAAAATAATTCCGACTTATGGGTTTTCGAAAATAGGCGTTACGAATGCGCGTGTGAGAGAGGAAGATAAGCTTGATTAAAGACGGCCAAGCCTGACCTTTACGTTGCGTATATACACATCCGCGGCTCATTAAGTACGCCTCTCTCAAAAGTCACGATTTATATCGCGTGATAGGAAAACTCGAGCATCTCGGCTGCATCTCGAAATGGCAGTGATCGCGTGATCTTCCTGCCTACCGTATTTACGCGTCTTTTTATTTTTTTGCAGAGCTGCGCTAGAGTAAACGCGTGAAAAGCCGATTGCTCATATAGGGGCGGGCAATTTCGAGAGATATCGCGTTACGCTCGCATAAACAGGTGGCAGGGAGCTTAATGTGTCGTGAACGCCGAGAGGGAGTATATATAAGCGGCCGATCGGGCATGAACGTCTCGATGTGCGGCTGGAGGAAGAAAAAAGAAACGAACGAGGCGAATCGGTTATTTTTCAGGCACACTGAGAAAACACATATTATAATTTTTACAAATATTCTAGTAAAAATTACAATAGTCCATAGCAGTGCTCGGATATACTGACATTCTTGTGATTT
>JAPYYQ010001394.1:0-65058 GCA_030522585.1 Anagyrus pseudococci
TTAAGAAGAGCCATGTAATTTTTACAAAATTTTTTATTGTTAAAATTCCGAGGAATTGATAGTTTTGAAAATTTTTCACAAAAAATGAGAATCTCTGTCAATTGACATTTGATTTTCATGAATCAAGGCTTATTCTCTTCCTTAGACAAAATCATCTTGAGGTACCGGAGGTACTTTTGCAAAAACTTTGATACATAGCTAAGAAAAGACAATTGTTTATAGAAAAAAATGTTAAATTTTAGAAAATTAATTTATTTTCAGGATTAAAGCTTCATTTTCTTAGTTATATATCTAAGTTTTTGCAGAAGTACCTCCGGTACCTCGTGATGATTTTGTCTAAGGAAGAGAATTAGCTTTGATTCATGAAAATCGAATGTCAATTGATAGAGATTCCCATTTTATGTGAAAAATTTTCAAAACTATCAATCCCTCGAAATTTTAACAATAAAAAATAAGAGACATGATGATTAAGATATTTTAACACTGATTACTAATACCTGGCCAAAAAAGGTGTAGAGCCCCCTTAAGGAAGTAAACGTTCGTTAGTACATTTGCAAAAAATAATTATTGTCAGTAACAAATGTGTAAAAAAACAATTGTTTAATCAATTTCCCAAAGCCACTGCCTGTAGTGCTGTTGGGTTTATCATTAGATATTTTTTTAAACATTTGCTACTGTTTAATCAATTCTTGCAAATATGCTATCTAACGTTTGTTTCTTTCTGAAATGGCTGCTTTCTTAGCGCTGTTTTGAAACGGCTTTTTTCTTAGCGCTTTTCTGAAAAGGCTGCTTATCTGGCGGGGGCGACGATTTATTTATACCTTTTGACGTATATTTTTTTGCTTTCTCATGTAGAAAGCTTTGTAATGGTGAAATATTTTGACTGCGTTTTTTCGGTTTTCTGGACGTTTTGAAGGTTGCTGAATTCAAAAAATGTGTTTTTACAAAAAGTCTGTGAATATGTATGTGTGTGTGTGCGTGTATGTTCCAAATTTGGTCCAACGATTACTTTTGAAGGAGTTAATCTATCAGCTAGAAAATTTGCACACTTATTTGCTTTGATTCAACTTAGAGTTGATAAGATTATATGATAAGGTTAATAAGATTTTTAATATATGCATTTTGTAGGGCGTAAAAAGACCTTTAATTTTGTTTTTTTTATTTTTGAAATCGATCAAGTCCTTTAGTTATTTAAAAAAAACTGATTTTTTTAAAATCATTAATATCTCTAAAACCATAAGAGATACAATCTCGAAATTTTCAGGAAAAGTATGTATCTTTATGCTTTACAATTTGACAAAATTCCAAGAGTTTTAATGCATAAGGTTTAGAGAAAACCCTTGTTAAGTAAAAAATTACGTGTTTTACGTTTTGCGCTAACTCAAGTAATACTTAACGTAAGTACTACAATTTTCGCACAGATGTTCCTTTTTAAAACAGTTGTTTCTGTGTTTACTTATTAAGGTTTAAAGATTTTTCGAAAAAAACAACAAAAATTTATTTAATAAAAAGTATTTGATCATTTTCCTTGAAATTTCACCATGTATTTGTGTTTAATTTAAGGTGTACGTAGAGAAAAATTTGAGCTGATTTGCCGTTTAATTTTTAATAAAAAATTCATCTTATTACATTTAGTGTATGCAGACCTTCAAGTTCGTTCTCTATAACGCTTACTTGTTGAAGAGGATATATTAACGCCCCCTACGAATAGTAACGCTGCTCGTAGACTCTCACGAAGTGTAACTCATAGCAGACATATTAAAACATTTTTTTTAAGAAAGCATTCTGCTAAGGCAGCTAGCAGCGGTTTTTTCAAGTGCTTGTGCCTCGGTTGCATCATCAAATCAATAATTTTCGTTTTGATTATGATCCAAAGTAATGTTATTCACGTTGCAACTGCGTCATTTTTATAAAAAACAAATTTTTTAATTTTTCACAAGCGAATGTTAGATTTAAAAATCGTTCATAGTGCACCCACACATTCAGCACTGTACCTACGCACAATGTCGTAGCTCAAAAGCCCAATCCATTATGCTACCTGCATCCCGGCCAATGCAGCGCCAAAACGCATGTCAAAAATTACAAAGGCACAAAAGCGTCGATACACTCGGAAAAACAGCAATTGACAAAAGGAGAAAAAAAGAGGGAGAGAGAGAGATTGAAAAAAAGAGTAGCTCGAAGCTTGAAATCACATCCGTCATTCGGACAGATCGACAAAAGACGTCCTGGTGCGGTCAAGCTTCGCCCACACAATACCTACCTCCTCTGTGTCCCTGCGCGCACACACCTACAGCGATCTCTCTTTCCGCTCTTGCAAGGACGAAAATGGAACAAAAAATCGGAGGAAGAAAAGGAAAATTGTAACAGGCATGACGAGAAGTCCTTACACTTTTCATGGTATATATACACACGTTAGCGGCGGTAAGGAACAAGAACCTATATAATAATAGCAATGCTTCTTCTTTTCCCGCAACTGTTGAGACGAGAAGCAGCAGAAAGAACAATGATCAGCGCTTGTTCTCCACGGATGCAATCGAGAGCAACTCGAGTAGAAAAAGGAGCGGCCGAAAGTAGGCGGACCTTGCGCCAAATTTAAATTTATTCACCCCTTTTTGGCCGGACTATTAATAAACCGGCATTATGATGTGGAGGCCAAAGTTCTCGGGCCGAGCAATTTTTTTCGTCGCTAAATTTAATCCACGATAGACGTTGAATTAAGAAAATTGTTATATGAAAGATGGCACGGGGAGAATCGATTGAGTTTCCGAGAACAAAGCCGAAAAAATGATAGAAAATTATCGTGAAGCGGCTTTTTTGAGGCAAGAAAGAACGAATTAAAGATGGCTCGGGTACTACGCCTCGAGCAACAAACTCTATCATTTAGAGAAGAAAGAGAAGAGGAGTGTTATTGATTTATCGCTATTAATTGCCGGCACAGTTGGCGCGCGTAGGTAGTTCCAATCCAGCCGGATGAGATCAGAAACACCCGCACGATATAAGGTAAAAACGATTAAAGTACCGAAAATAGCGAATACACACCGGCAAACATTAGCGATTAACAATTATAAGCTTACAGACAGCCGTAGACGTGTTTCTCTAACATTCAATCCCCGTACACCGTCGGTGGATATTGTATTACGCAGACACGAGAGAAAGAAACAGAGA
This sequence comes from Anagyrus pseudococci, assembly GCA_030522585.1. Lineage (NCBI taxonomy): Eukaryota > Metazoa > Arthropoda > Insecta > Hymenoptera > Encyrtidae > Anagyrus > Anagyrus pseudococci. Next base: position 3,166 of record JAPYYQ010001394.1, read on the forward strand.
GAGAGAGAGAGAGAGGAACGGCTGCAGTAACGAATAAAAAAAGGAGTAGCTCCGCCGGCAGGGCACGGGGGTGTCGGTGCGCCGCCGCAGCCGTCGGCGGTTACGGCGGCGATGCATAGAGAGCGGCCTCGGCGGCGCACGGGGTAGAGATCACGGCGGCGGCCGAGCGGTTCCGGCTGGAGCCGAGGCTGGTCGAGCCGGCGCGTGGCGGGCGCGCGAGAATCTCAGGCCCGGCAGTCGCGAGTCAGTCGCCGCGTCGTGAGTTTCCACGGGGGCTGTGTGTCGGCTCGTACTGGCCCCTGATTACATTTCGCATTCGCTTACTGCCAACGCTCGTTCGCATCCTTTCGTTGGCAATCTTTTTAAACTTGGAGTTCCAAGGAAGTGCATAGAGTGTGTTGCCCAGTGAGTTGCTCCGTGAGAGAACAGCCGTGACTCGGTTTTGTGTGTACGCCGCTGCCGTCGGGGCTGTCCCTCGACTCCTACACGCTCCGGACGATAGAGGAGAGTCGCCGGCATGGGCCGGTGCGCGTCATCTCGCGCCCTGGCCGGCCGATTGCAGTGGCGACTACGCCCGCAACAGCTCGCGCACCTGTCGCTCTAGTCCGAGCGTGTGTCTTCGGCAACTGCCAGTGCTTTGCAATTCCAAGTGTCCCTAGGTTCGAGAGCGAGAGGATAATATTAGCGAGGCCTTATCTCGGGGAGTCGCTGCCGGTTCGCGTTCGTTTTTCTCTCTCGTTCCGCCGCCGGCTAATGTGTGTTCTGTGCTGCAACTGAAAGTGCGATAAATGCGTGTTGTTGTTGGTGATAAGAAAACCTTGCTGTACTAGTGCCACTTGGGATAATTTCTACGAAGATGACGCGCCCTCGGCATCTCGAGTTCCTGCTTCTCGTCGCGCTTCTCGCAACTGCTGTTAAAGGTGTTTATTTACTGATTATTCTTTGGTGTTGCTTAATTTTTGGGCATGGGAGCAGTCGTACACGGGCATTCGGAGTTTCCTCGAAGGCGCAGGTTTGCGAAAAATAGGGCTTGTTTACGTGCGCGACTCCGGTTCTTCGAATTGCGTTTCCGGTACTTCGAACGGTTTTTTCAATTCGCATCGGCCAGGTATACCTACAGAAATGTTTGCTTCGGAGATTTTTTCGAATTAACTGTTAATAAGACGTTTTTTAGTCGGATTTTGTACAAACGTGATTATTGAATTTATTCTTACCAAACTGACTTGTTTCAAATTATTTCTTCAAATTTTGTAAAACTAACAATTTTATAATCTGCAACTGCCAAGCTTGTAATATTGCAACAAACGATTCGAAATTTTTTGTCCCAAGCAAAACTCTATCTTCCATTGAAACGTAGTAAGACCGAACTAATTAGCCAAGTGCGAAAATAGAATTTCACGAAAACTTTTTCTGAAGCCTCCCCCGAATAGGTAGTAACAGTAAGCGAAAGGTGAAGGACTGAAAATTTGAAAACATCGAGTAACATTTACGCGAATAGGAGAGGCTCGGAAGGGTTGCCGGGCCACCCGGAAGAGACCGGCGTCCCAAGATATGCTTATATATATGTATGTATACCGGTTCGCGTGTACGATCGCGCGAACGAGTGTATATAGATTCCGCGAATTTTCATCGCGCGACTACGATACATCGAGATGGTCACGACAACGTCGCGACGACAACTCGGCTGAGCCCCCTCGCGCGCGCTCCGTTGAGTATATACCCTAGCTATGATCCAAGCTCGTTCCGTGAGAAATTTCCTGGAAGAGTGCCCGGCTAGATAGGGAGAGTAGAGAGAAAGAGAGAGAGCGAGAGAGGAAACGAGAAAGATGCAGCGCAAAGGTGTTCGTCGCCAGGAGTTTAAGCCACAGCAGTGGTCCGACGGGACAGAGAGGGAAAAAGTGTAGATGAAAAGGACGAGAGAGAGAGAGAGAGAGAGAGAGACGGCGCGCGAGGAAAATTGTTTTTCCGCCGGGCTTTTGGAGCGCCTCTTTCTCTCTGCAGACACTTTCCCTCGGCCCGACAGCTTTGTCCCCAAGCGCGAGCGACGCTTCTCTCTCTCTCTCTCTCTCTCTCGCCGGCGGTTGAAAAGCCCTGGCAAAGATGGAGGCTTGGAGATGTTAATTCTACGTCGACGGGCTTATACTCGATTAACGGGGCTTGGAGGTGCAAGCAAACGACGACGGCCGACTCGTCTCCCAAGTTTTCTTAGCTGTACGTCGCTTGACGAGTCGCCGGCCCGACGTCGAACGTCTTTTCCCTGCGAAATTCTAGACAAACGATTAAGTTCCAAACTTATTTTTCCCGTCTTCTCGGCCAGCGCGATAGCACGAGCTCTCGGGGCGAGAGTAGGAAGGAGGAGAAGGGCTTTTAAGTTTTGCCCTGCGCCGAGTCATAATACTGCGAGAGAGAGAGAGAGAGAGAGAGAGAGAGGGAGAGAGCGTATTTACGCCGAAAGTGCAGCGGCGCTGTACTGTAAAAGCGCTTTACCCGAGCGTCCCCAGTGAAAGTCACTTTTGCGCAAAATTCTAAGCTAATGCATTTAAACGCGCGCGTCTCCGAGCAAACACCGAAAACGCCGCGTCGTTATAGTTGTTAACATATTGTTAAAATTTTTAAAAGATTTTTAACGTTTCATTTAAATACGACGATCGCGCAGAAAAAATATTTTAATTCGAGTTAAGGAAGTCATAGTCCGATAAGATAATTTTAAGGTAATTGCAAAATTAGCGTGAGCGAACGTTAATACTACGTGTCAATAAAAGGAACGAAGTGTTTAATTTATAAAATTGAATGAGATCTAAGATCGGCCCAGAGCAAAGCCCTCGCGTGGTTTAATTACTCAGAAAGGTTTTTCCAAAGTTCTCGCGGCCGCCGCTCTCTCGTTTCTACACATTGAGTTAATTTCTTTCATTGTGGAATAGTCGACGGAAGAAGTCGCTCCTTCTTTCTTCCGTCCCTGGGCGAAAAAAAAAGAAAAAAAAAGATAGCTGAAAAGGAAAGTCAAAAAGCCGAGGAGCGAAGGCAAAGAGATTAAGAGATTGCTCCCGGAGAGTTTTCCCGAGGTCCGAGGAATAAAAGCGGCAAAAGACAGAGTGCAACGATCCAGACGTCGCGGTAGATTAGCGTCGTTCAGCTTCGAGTTCGTCTAAAATTTATACGAGCGAGAAAGATAGTAAGAGGAGAAAGAGAGAGAGTAAGAGAGCAGCGATCGCCTTCTCTTCGAGAAAAGAAGCCGGAGGTGGAACTTTGAAGCTGCTTGCGGGCCGCGCGTCGAATCTTTCCGCTCCTAACTCATTCTGATTTAAAGCTGCGTTCACTGCTTCCGAAGCTCTATTTTCGTAAAATGCCATTGTCACGTTTAATAGACGTCGGGAGCCTAATTGATATTGCACATGTCTCTGTTATATATTGAAATTGAGATTTTCGGAAAATTAACAACGCACAGGTGTGTTAATAATGATGGATGTTAAAATGATAATGATTGCGTTTAAAAAAAACCATAGTATTTATTTTAAATGTAACGTTGTAAAACAAAAACTTAATCAGTTGTTACTAAAGAGAAAGAGCAGGTTAAAGCCGATCTATACCTAAAACCTTTCATTCGCAAAAGTAGAACAATTGCATTGTTAATGCCCGGACAACAGTTTGAGCCGGCAGCAAAGTAAGCCGTAGTCGACGGTGTAATGACTTCGGTAGAATTACATCAATTCGACTGACTCGAGCCGTCCGTGGATTAACGTCGAGAGCCGTAGCTTCCGTCTAAATTTAGTAATCAGCGCATAGGTACAAATATACCCTCGCGGCGATAAGAATAAAAGCGTAGAGTTCATTTCCGCTGCGAAAATAAAGCCCGTATACCAGGATCGATCCGACGTCCGTGCAAAAGAGAAAGAGAATAAGACAGGGGGGGGGGGAGATAGAAGGGTCGATCATGGCGTAGCTTAGAGTTCAAAGTTTATTTTCCACCCCGGTCTTCTTTAAGAAAGCGCCGGACGAGTGTACAGTGCGCGAAATCGCCCGTTACACAGCGGTGCGAATTATTAATTGAAATCTATAGCAGCGGCGGCGCCGCTGTCTTGCGGGACACGCGCCGCTAAAGATAGACTCGCGAGCTCTTCGCTGGGGCGATCCGTTTTCGCGCAAAAGAAAAAAAAAGCCTCCCTGCGCATAATCGATTATTTCGCCGGTGTACGCGTCCAGGCACACTCTCGCGCGCTCGGCGCCCTTTTTTCTCCTCCCTTGACGTGACCAAACTAGCGCGCACTCGGACTCTTCATTTATTATTAGGCCTGCTCGACCGAAGCGGCCCGGCTCTCTTTCACTATATCATTTCGCTTCTGCTAATATGAAAATGTTATGTACCGGCCGGTCGGCGATGAATTATTCATTTAAACACACGCGTTGTACGAGGATAGCGGACAATTTGATCGAGACTGTTATTTTCCGCGGACAATGGATATTTTTTAATGAACCGCCACGCCTTTTTATGTTCATTTAAATAATTCCGTTTTTATTTCTTGTTATTTTTCTTCATACAGTTGCAAAGCCTTTGTAAGCTTATAAAATTTGCGAAAATCAATTATCATTACGCGCGGGCAAACAATTATTTCAGCTGGATTATAACGAGCATTATTACAGCCGCGAGTCCACTAAAATGTATCTATTTTAATTAGGAAGCGCACCTGTACGAGGGGGCATCTGTAATTCATCGAATATTTCGTTTTGTCCGAAATTTCGCGTTAACGACCGTATAGATTAATATTAACGACAACGAGGGCATTTGCCCATCTGTCAGAGAGCCCGGGATTTACTTTGTTACGTCAATCCGGCGTGGCGTAGCGAGTGCATAGCTAATGGACATATCACGTTCACCTGCCAGCAAATTAGCGTCAACAAACATCAAAAACTTTTTTAAAAACGCCCGCGAAAAATCGTCAGCCTATCCCTGTAATTCAAAACGATGGCTAGAGCCGTCCGTCGAAAGTAATCTATCCGCATAAAGCGAAAGCTCTCTCGGGAAAGGGGTTTGTAGTCTTTTGGCGCACGCAAATTTAAAAACTCCAACGAGAAGTACGACGTGCTCGTAAGCCAAAACTTTTGGCCGAGGAAGAGAAAAAGTTTTCAACGGCAAATTGCGCGCGTCATCCTAGCGAGCATCGTTAATGCGTAGACGCTTTAATTTCCGACTTTCTGGGATTTCGCGAACAGGCGCATAAACAAGCTCGTGCCTGCACGATTGCTTACGCAGCGTAACGATCGAGTCCCGCTCTGAAAAAGTGGGTCTCACTGGCGGTCGTCGTCGAGTGCGCAGAGAAAGAGAGAACGACGTACGGCAGCAACAGCAGCAGCATCTCTTCCAGTCCCGTCGCGATAACGGCGTAATTGATTGGTGCTCAGCGCTGGTTCCTCGTCGCGCGCCTTATCGCCCTGTCTGATGCGTATACGCCCTCCCCTTCTTCTCTCACTCTTGCATTGAAGCAAAAGAAAAAAGAGATTGTTAATCGAATTTATTAATTATTATTGAGGGTATTTTTGTCAGGCTTTGTTGTCCGCGTTCCCTTTCTCTCTCTCTCGGTTGCGGGCGTTAAACGGCCTATCTTAATGGCCGCGTCGACAAGTGCGGAAAACGGGAAATTATTTTCGCGCTGATTGACGGCAATTGTTCATTGTTCGGCGTGAATAACGTAGGAGCCTGCACGCGAGCTCGCACTAGCCTGATTGCCGATTGACGACGACAATGATAATCGCCCGGGTTATTGTTATTACGGCGATCGGTCAAATTTTTAACTTGGCCACCCCGACTGATTGAAATAATTAAATTAAACAGCTGAACTGCATCGAGGAGAAGGCGGGAGAGGGAGACATATAAACTACGCTGAGCAAGCTGCTTTTATTATCGGCAGCGAGCGGAGAAAAACTTTCGGCCCCGATTATATTTGTATCACACAGTTTTCCACGAGCTTTTCACGATATGAATTTACGATACGATTCTGGAAGCTGTTATTTCGAAATATCTATCGCTAGTGAGATGGAGAGGACAAAAAAATTCAAGCGCTGTATAAAGTTTAAAACGATTTCCTTGTATCGCTGACAAAATGTTAATCGACGCGTTTCGAAAAGCGTGATTCATTTGCTCGGTTTTAGAAGCCGCGACGAGTCGCAAGATTAATTGCTGACCACGAGATGAGAAGCGCTTCCCAGAAACGTTTGACACCCCCGAAAAATCAAACGCTCATATTCCCCCCCAACGAAAGCGCGTCGTTTATAAATTTGAAGGAAAAAAAATCGCGGTATTCTGGGAAAGAATTCTCAAGCTAACGCTCCGTCGTCGTCGTCGCAGCCGCGTCCGCAGTTTTTGCACTCAGCTCCCCGTGTAAACAGTCCCGAAAAGCTTTTTTCGTCCAAGCCGTCTTTCGCGCGCTCTCTAAAATCCCGGCCTCCCACGACGTCCTGCTCACGTCGTTGGACCCGATCCTCCTTTTTATCTCTCTCTCTGCCCAAGCACAACCAACCTCCCCCTCCTTTTTCTCTTACGAAGGCGACGTTTAATAAACAGCGCGTATAGAAGCCGAGAAATCCAGAGCCGACTTTTTCAAAGTTTAAACGCTAGCGGTAAAGGAAGACAGAGGAGGAGGAGGGAGACGAGGACGGTGGCAGTTGACTTCTTCTCTCCGGGCGATTTCACGGAGCGCACGTACTCGCACGTGGCCGCGAATTCCCGAGCAGTTGGGAAAACTACTTGTACGGGGGGAGGGGAGGGAAAGATTTCGTCCCTGCCGGCGGGCAGATTCGTCGCGCGAGGCCTCGCTGTCAATCCGCGCAACGAGGGAATCGACACTTCCAATTTAAATATGCAAAATACAGAGAGCGAAAGAGAGAGAGAGAGAGAGATGGTCGTGGTGGTAAGCCGCTGTCGTCGTCGTGGGCGCTGGTTTCACTTTTTCAACCGGCTCGAATTTCTTTCTTCGCGCTTACTTTCAGTCGGCCGAGCCCTCCGCACTATCAATTTAACTTATTCGAACGGCACCGTTATTTCTCCATTGAACGAGATGTCGCCCAGGTAACAGACTAACCTGCCGACCGGTCGATCGACTTTTTTCATCCTCCTTCTCCTCCTCTTATTCTCTATCGACCCTGCTCTCGCTCTCCTCGTCTCTCTCTTTCCGTCACTTGACTTTGAAATATTGATGCTTCAGCTTTTTACTGAAAAGCTCATTATTTGTCATTTTCTCACTTGACGGCTGTTGAGCTTAATTAAAAAATATCTAGATTTCAAACGCGCGTGCTCGGATGATAACAGCTTTCCTCGAACAGTCAAACTACTTCCACGTAAAGATCTATTTACAAAATCTGTTTTGCGAATAGAGCACAATCGTTTGGCTTGATTCATATTTATTCTCGTAGAAGGGCCTGAAAAAAAGTGCAATTGCAATTTTAATCATCGCCTATTGAACCATATTTCGAAGCTCGTGTTCTTTCGTGCGAAGTCATCTACTCGTTGTTTAATAAAACACTCGTTCGATATAACCGAGTAATAAACACTTTCCGCGAGATACTTATTCGCCAAATTATTCGAAAGACAACCGCGACAAGCAAATAAAGAGCGGATATGCACATTTACCCACAAAAGTTCGCTGCAACTTTAGATATCGCGATTAAATCTAAGGTGGGGGGCGGAGGAGGTTAACAAGATCGACCAAAGAAAGTTACGGCTCTATACGGCGATCGAACGTAGAGTGGGGGATTAAGACTAGTCCGTGCCGAGAGAAAGAGATACACACGTGTCATAGAACTGCATATAGAGAACTTGAACGGTCTATCACTTTCCTTCTCGGTCTGCCTGGCTCTTTTCTCTTTTACCTTAACGTACGTCGAAAACGGCGCTTACCGAGAGCACGTCCGCGAGAGTAGATCGACTCGCACGAATTGGCATTAATTAGCGAGCACACCAATTAAGTCTTTGGGCTGTAAAAGCCTGGACGGCGTCGCGCAACGAGGAGAGCCCCCTCCCCCTCTAACTCACGTCCCTATGCCCGAGGAGAATTTTTAAATCGTCGAGCGATGGCACACGGACAGATAAATTCTGCCGAGCGACGGCCCGTAGACGGAATATCTCTCCGAGGCCCAGACTACACACAGAGACGCAAGCACAGAGCTGTGTAGGCTCACGGGAGTGCACGCGCGGGGCTCTCTTGATTAAGTGCATCGTCGCGCCGCCGCTCTCGTCTGGGCCGTCGTCGACGACGTCGCGTGGAGCGACGACAGCCTCAACTGATGCTAATGGCATGCTATTAAATAAGTCGCAGCGAGTTGACAATGCCGAGCAATTTCTAGTCGGCCCGAGACTGAGCTTTCTGCGCGTTAGCTCGCCTCGGATGCGACGCTCCGGGCCGGAGGTGTGCTGCTGCTTGCTACTTCTTTCAGTCTTATCCGCTACTGTTTTCGGTTTACGGGCTATTGACGTTCGCCGATTAACTACGTAGAGAATCTCGGTGACGCGGGGATTTTCATCGAGTCCCCCTCTTGTTTTTATTACGATTATTAAATAATCACCTTGTCGTTATAAATACACCGAATGTAATATCTGGGTTTTACCGGTATTTCTTTTTTTCAACTTTTTCACTTCCGTTATCTGAATTTTGAAAAACAGACGAGATACCAGCTCGTAGCGCGTAAACCACTCGGCAGCCACGCCAAAACTCGAAAAAGTCACACAGCCATAAAAATGAATGAAAAAAAGAGGAATATACAGGGCTGTCTGGTATTCAGAGTTTACAGCGCGATTCATTTGATTTAATATTGACTAAGCGCGGCGAAAGAATTTAACGAGGCTGTTATATAAACCGGAGCATTCGCGCGCCGAGAGAGTACAAGGTATGTCATTCAGCCGGAGCGATAATAGACATCCGAGGGTCTCTCGACGAGAGGAGCCCGAGCCTGCTTATACTCCAGACATCCAAGCCACAAACTCGACGTGATGGTAAGGTGTGGGATGGGATAGGGGGGGAGGGTGACGACGCACACGCGCGTCCGTTATAATTTTTATCGAAATCGCGGCTGCCCGATGAAAAACACTCGGCGTAAACGAGGTGTCGCGAGCGTCCCGGTATGCACTGCTCAACGCACACCTACGCCTCGGGCTGCAGCAGCCAGCGCGGGTCTCTGGATATTGTCGTTCGCCATCGACGCTGCTCGCTGGGGCTCGTTATGAGATTCCGTGAATGCTGTTTCCTCCTCCCCCTCTGCCAGCGTTGACCAGCTTCTTTCCTCGAGCGACTCATCCTCTGCTCTTCCTCTGCTTTTTACATCGCTCCCTTTCCCCCGCTACTAGCTCTGTCACTCCCGGGACTAGTGACAAAGACGAGCGAAATCCCGAAGAGGCTGAACGAGGTTTTTTCCTCTCCTCTGCGACGGCTGCGTGTAAGCGCGCGCCTTAAACCGCTAAAGCCGAGACGTAATTGCTTATTAGGTTTTATCGAGTGACCAGATCGCGCCGCACGAGAAGCAGTTATTTATACCTATACCCCCGTCGCCTGCCAATGTTTAACGAGTGTTTCTCAATTTAGACGAGCGATTACCCACTTGGAATTTAATATCAATAATTGAGAAAATATTGACCCTGCGATTAATTAAACGCGCGCGCCCCGTGAGCAGTCGCACGTGTTAATTCAAGCGTGTGCTTGTACACCGAGGTCATTTAGAAAAAAAAACATAGGATCAATGAATTAGAAAATTGCAGTAAATAATGACGTGCTTGGCGATTGTCGCGAGTGAAGTAATATTATAAGATTTTCGTAGGCGAAAATAGCGTAATTCAGGACGCGGGTGTATAATATATTGTAGTCAATTGTTTGCATTAGTATGTATCGGAAAAGTGGGGTTTCCTTGGAAAATTGATTTTGAAATTGCAAGGAGGACTTTTTTCCTGCGGAGACTGTCCTGTATTTATCGGCTGTTTCATCACACTCCTCGTCTGTCGCGCCTATTACAACAAACTGTATTATATACTCCAAGAAAGAGAGAGAGTGCACACACGTGAATGAGTCAGAGTTAGAAAAACTGCCTTAAAAGAGGTTCGGCGAGATATTTCTCGCAGCTGCGCCGCCTGCGATCGCGTAGGACGATTGGCTCGGATACATTAAAGAACATACCAAGCCTTACACACACACACGAGCTCCTTTGAGAGCGCCAAGGCGCCAGTAAGAAAGAGACAGAGGGAGAGAGCCCCCCAAGCCGATATATATCGAGCTTTGATTTGTCCGCTGAAAAATCCTCCTTTCAGACTCGGAGTCCATAAATCCAGGTATAAGACATGCCGAATCACAACGCGCATAAATTAATCGCGCCTAGACGCCGAAAAAAAAACCACAGCTAAAGTCCAAAGAGAGACCGCGAGTGTATAACCGAAAAAAAAGCTAAACGTGCATGATTAATTACACCAACACACATACGGTGTGTCGTTGGCTGCTATAAGGTGTCGCTAGAGAAGAAAAAAATAGAGGACGAATGAACGTACGTTGTATTTATGCGAGAGACCCGGAGAGTGAAGGTGCGGTTTATTAAAATCGGGTTATCTATTATCTTTGTGCAAGCGCTTCCGATGGCTTTTGCGAGTGCACACGAAAATACCGGACGGAAGTGTTTACGAGGGCACTCGGAATCTGGGAAGGTCGCTGGCTTCTTATCGACCTTTTGCCCCCTCCACCCTTGGAAAACCATTTATCGGGTGTATATATAGAGGCGGCTGCGTCGTCATTGCGCCCGTCGACACGATCCACCGCGGCGTGCGCCGAGAGGGGGAGGGGTACTAGCGAGAAGAAGCGGCAAGAACGAAGCGCAATAGAGAGAGAGGGGGGGGAGGGCGGGCGCTCGTTGCCATCCGGTCACGAGTCGCGCGCGCGGCTGGACCCGCGGGATTTATCGTATCGATCGATCCATCGGGACCGTTTCGCTCGCCATTAACCCCGTAATCGCCGGAGCGCCGTGCGCGTGCGCCTCCTCCCTCCCTCTCTTTTTCTCTCTGTCTTGCTCGAGCGTGAGCTCAAATGGACATCGCCGGCGAGTCTCTTTTGTGCATTTCCCACAACGAAATTGCGCGAGAGAGCGAGCCAGCCCTTTTGGGACCGCTGCCCCCGTCGCTCTTACTCTACCACTAGCTCTTCCTTCCTCTTTCTCGTTTTTCCTCTCTCTTCTTTCGTCTCTCTTCCGAAATGAATATGCACGACAGAGTATATGAACGTATACACGTCCGCGCGGATGGTCCGCGCAGCACTGGGACGTATACTCCACTCGAAAAAAGCGACCTCTCGTTATTGCGCCTCGTTTTTTTCCCCCTCGCTCCCTGTTTTATCCGCTTTTTCATTTCTCGCGCTTCATTTTTCCCTTCCCCGTCATTCGTCTTTTGCATTTATACACACAGACAGATTCGCATGCGCGCATGGCCAATGAATCGGAATCATCAGTTTATTTCCCCGCGCTGCGGATATATCCTTAATCTATATGGCATCATGATTATTCGTGATGGATTTTAAAAGCCCGCCGAGTATCAATTCACGAGCAGTTTGCATTGATGTCGCGCAACACACACTCGTGCGTCTGTCTATAGACAAGTGGCCTGTAATAAAAAGCTCGAGCAGAAATGTATAACATACTGGCTGCTTCCAGTACACCGAATAATGACACGTACACACTTCTCGTCTATTTTTAATACAAAGTTTTCTGCCGGACGTTATAATAAACCCCCTATACCTATAAAGCGCTATAAATAATGGCTGTTTTGCCGTATTTATTTTTAAATTTCCGCCCGATACACAAATAAAAGAGAAGAAGCGATCTGAAATGAAAACATTTAGCACGGGTTTCGCAATAAAGAAATGAAAATACGAGCGTCGTGAGAAATTAAAAGTTATTAATTTCAATTCGTCGTATCTTTCAAAACAATCTCGCTTAACTTTATACGACAGTTCTGCTTCTAAATAATCGAGGGGCGACCCCCTGCTCTTTTGTTTGAGCGGCACCGGGATTGTTTTTTTTTTTTTTAATGTGGAGAAAAACCCATCAATTCAACGTATATTCGTCTTCTCGATTCCCTTGCGCCAACACGTGTCCGTAGCAATTAAAAGGATAAAAAAGTGTAACTTTGTCAATTAAAAAAGTACCTAGCGCAGGAGTTAGTGTACATCGGTATATATAGAAGCAAGAGTAAGAGAGTAAGAGAGTCTATCAGAAGTGCGCTTCGGGCGTACAGCCATTAAACAAACATCATTAAGCGCAAGGAGGAGGTAGAGGCGTCTCGTGGCGTCTTCTTGTCGCGCATCGCCAGCGGCGGGGTCGTCGTCGTCGTCGTCGTCGCTACTGTTACCATACACCCCCAGCCCTCCTCCATATAGCGAGCGCGTACCTTCGTCACACACGCGTGCGAGAGAGCCCTCCACTTGTCTCCCCCGCTGTCACTTGACGTGTGCGTTATCGGGCCACAGCCGACACCCCCTCCCACCCCCCTAGCCTTTCTCCTCCTTCTCCTCCTTCTTCTTCTGGCCTTTAGCGTTTAAGCACAGATGCCGCGGCACTTGCCAAAACACATTCCCGCCGGGCTACGGCCTACGGGCATTATCAGGCCCTCTCCCCCCTTTCTCCACTTCTATCCGTCTAGGCGTCTTTGTCGAGGCGGCACTGGCTCTTGAATTATCAAGCCCGACGCCTTTAAGCCTCCGCCAGGTCTCTCGACCGTTGGCGAAGTCGCTCGATAAGGAGACAGCAGCGTGACCCTGCCCCCCCCCCCCCCCCCCAACCCTCGCGTACGTCTTTCTCTCTCGCAGACACTTTCTCTCTCGGCGACTGTCCCTGCGGCGGGCGAGTTTTGAAACTCCGAAGCGCCGGCAGACTATAGTGCGGCAGAGAGCAGTGACTCCGCGGGCGACAGGGATCGACGGGTCAAGCTCTCTCGCGCGGCCCAGACAAACTTCCGTGAGAACGATCAACATTCGACGACGCTTGCCTGCCAACGCTCGCTCTGGGGCCCCGTCTCGATCCTCCTCCCTCCCTCCCCCCCGCCGCCCGGTAATCCCCGAGATTTTACAGACAATCCCCTGTTGCTACAACGCCCCTGACTTTCTCGGCTGTATACTTCTGCTGCCCCGAACTTGCCACCCCTCAACCCCCCGCCGTTCTGCTCCTTCGGTACTTTTCGCGTGAGCAGCGAAACGAGCGCTATAAATATTCAAGTGTTTGTTTATGAAAAGTATATATTCGAATCGATCGGTTTACTAATGTGCGTAACGCACGTCGGAACTTTGAATTAATGGAAGATTGAATTACGAGCCCACCTTGTGTGTGTATGTCTCCACCTCCCCCACCCCCGGTCCCTCCTCTCTCTCTCTCGCCCACGCATTCTCTCTTGGTATACAGGGGCGTAAGTTTGCATAAGCGTTTTGTATGTGCTTACCATGAAATTAACACAAATTAAATGATAATAAATTTAATTAATTGCAACCATTAATCAGGCAATATAATAATAATAAGCTCAATGTACCAACAAAAATAAGGTGATCGAAGCTCTCGTGTAAGCATTTGTTCAAGGGTTTATTAATCAAGCCACTCTGCATATCACGTTAATTATCATTTGGTCAAACTCAAAAATCGTTTGTTTATCAGTAATACAGCATATTTGAAAGGTATATCTCATCAAATTACAAAGTAATTTTCAAGGTTCATTCACGAAGCTGAATGTTAATTGAATCTCGCGAAAGCGAATATATACGTATATATACATATCGCAGCGGGGATATGGAGTCTAATTTAATTGTAGCCGGAGAAAAGGGAAAGACAAACTTGGCCCACAAGGCCGGCGCGAGAGCGCCCCAACAAAGCTATGTAAATCGCGAAGGAAAAGAAGCACAAATAGCTGGGGGAGAGAGATACCTTCCGCAGGAATAACACAGCCGCGCACACGCTCGAGAGAACTGAACCGGGAGATAGAGAGAGAGAAAGGCAAGTGTGCCGCATCCATTAGCGCGATGCCCGAGACTCTTTCATTCGCGCCGCGGGCCGAAAAAAAAAGGCCCCCTTGTGCCCCAGCAGGCTCGAAATCCGCCAACAAACGGTGACCAGCAGTCCTATATACTGGCAAGATCGTGTCCGGCAAATATTTGCGATATCCGCGCTTTTCCTCGCCAAATTCACCTTTCTCTCTCTATCTGCTTTCCACGTCGTCTTGCTCTCCACAGTCAAATGTCCCTCCGGACTGTTTGCTTTGATAATACAAGATCCTAGTCTGGCTAGAATTATTAATGCGTCAGCGCTGCGGCTGCTCATGAGCCCTCCGGACTCTTTCTTTTCCCTCTTCTCTTATTCTACGTGTTATCTCTCTCTCTCTCTCTCTCTCTCTCTCTCTCTCTCTCTCTCTCTCTCTCTCTCTTGCTCTCTGGTGCAGTGTTTCGTGCTGAACCAGCTGCTACGTGCAGCTTCTGGAAACTGCTATCCCATCTAGGGCTATCTAGCTTTTAACGCCACTCAAACATTTACGTCACTCTGGCGTTTGACGATTCCTCTCGTTGTCCTAGCTATTTCGTTCATTTGGTAAATTAACTGTTTACGACCCTCGTCATCAATGAAATAAAAAAAAAGGAAGGCAAAACGCATTCAACAATAGCGCTCACGGTACACAGTTGGAACAACAAGCCCGCAAAAGAGATTCGGTCGCACACATTTCATCGCTAGTCAAATCGCGTACAAAAGCCCGTGCAACTTTACAGGGGTCGATCTTCATCGGTACATAGGATAGTGTCGCCGAGCTAACACGCGGCTCGTGACCTGCCAAAGTTTACGAACGCGAGAGTCGGCTCGCATTCGCACGCTGTCAGGAGGAGCGCGGTCCAAAGCGGAGGAGGAGGAGGACTACTGGCTGCAACTCTCGGCTCTGCAAACTCTCTTTTTCGGCTTGGCGCTGGCAAACAAACGCGCGCGCCCTCCTCCAGCTGCTGTCGTCCCTCCTCCAAGTCCGGCAAACTCGCGAAAAACTTTTGCTCTGACGGGGCGCTTTCTGAGCCGATTATTGCCCTGCTGCAGCAGCGGGTTAACACCGCCACGCGCGTTCTCTCCCTGCGGCCCCTCTCTCTTATATACATTGCGCGAGCGCCGGCAGCGTTGGCCGCTCTTTCTTTTTTTTTCTCTATCATCCCCCTACCCCCTTTGCACCGAACTTTGTTAATTTACGGCGCGCACTAGCTGAAGGGCTACAAATTTTAGCGAGCGGCAAAGCTGTTGCTGCCGCTGTAAATCCTGTCCTCGTTCGTTTTTATTTCGTGCTGCAGCGCCGTTTTTGCACGGCTCATTTGATCATCGCCCGAGCTTCTGGGATCAATACATTTTCGGGCAGAATAGGCTTTTTGTAATCTATGTACTTTTGGGCACTGTGCTTGAAACTTATTTTGAATCGAGGCTACGATGAGAGTCGGTTACAAGTTCGGGTTGGAAAAAAACGAGTCGAAAAAGTAGTCGTTATCTTGGAAAAATATATATAGGTGCGGAATAGTGGGTCTTTGTGTTAGAAGGGCAATGGTCTCGAGAAAAGGGAGGAGCTGTAATATAGAGACGGCTGACAAAAGTACCTCGGTCGAAGTGAAAATGGGCTGAGTTGCAGTAGTTGGCCCCCTTTGCAGATCTCGCGAGAGCGAGAGAGACCGTACAGCGAGAGGAAAAAGATGGAGGATGTTCGCGCGCCGCGTGCAGCTTCGCTCCCCTGCAGCACCACGCGCTGAGAGGTAGTTCGGTCTCTGGCCCACTTCGGAGCCCATTAAGTCAACTGGTAAGCGCTTGCCGGAGGAGAAAAATCGCCCGTGTGCTCTCTCGCGCGTGCGAGACTCGAAATTCTAATTTTCTCTCTCTCTCTCTCTCCGAGAAGCCGAAAACCGATGCCCTCTCTCTCTCTCTCTCTCTCTCTCTCTCTCTTTCTCTTTCTCTCTTTGCTGCTGGCCCATTAGCATAAAGCGTCGGGAGCTTTCTTCGCAGCGCCAGTCTACCAAGATTTTTTTTAGTTTCCAAAAAGAAACGTAAAGACTAGAAAACGTATGTGGGCTTTTTCTCTTTTTTCTCTCCGCTTCGAGTCGTAGGCAATTACGGCTGTGCTGGTACCTTACACATTTTTTAAAGTAGCCGGGCAAATATTGAGGTTGTCAGGCGCTAAAATTTACATAATTTACCGAGCACTCGTTTCACAAGTAACATTACGTTTTCGTGTACGCATGTGTGCGTGTGTAACTATATCGACGACGCTCGCCGCCGCCGGAATTTCTTAAACTTTGACTCCGTTGAAAATGCAAATATAGCCGGGGAAAAATATAATCCGAACGAACGTCAAAGTGCCTCCGGAGCTTATACGGAAAACATGTGCGCAGCAAACGCAAACACGCAATTTCTTCCTCTCGAGCCTCTCCGGCATGCACACGCGCGTGTTGGTGGGGAGGAGCAATCGACGAGAGAGCGGTGACTAACCTCTGTACCGCCGAAATCGCTCGTGCACCGCCGTCTTTACCTGCAGGCCCAAAACGAATAATCGCGGCGGATCGGTAAGCGTAATTTAGCGTTATTAGAGAGATAGAGGCTCTCTCGGAGATCGTCATATTTCAAGAGCGATGGGCGAGAGGCGGGTCCGACGAAAATCGACGTGTCTGTGATTAGCGTCGCCGTATACCGAGCGCACTTGCCCTCCTCTCTCTCCCTGCTCGTCCCTTAATAATGCGCTAATTACAAGGCCGAGATGGGCGCTGAGTTATTTATTTATGTTAATGCGTCGGGGTGTATCTTTAATGGGATCGCGCGCCTCCGTACTCTTTACCGCGGCTTATATACTCTCCTTACCGTATTCCGCGTGTACACTTATATATATATATATATATATATATATATACCCGCTCTCTCGGCGCGTTTGCTCACGCCCTAATTTCGACCGCCGCCGTCATCTGATAAAGTAACCGAGCGTTCCTCGAATATTCTTCCTCGTCGGATCGATCATTTGAATTCGAGGTGTTTCTAAGAAGGCCATAAAAGCCTTTCTTTTATTGGACTTTGTTATTGGAGTGTTATTTTAAGCAATGCTGTTTTTTTTGTGAGCCTAGCACAACAAGTACATAACAAAATATTGTTAAAGTAAAAACAAGTGTTTCGAGGCGCAAAGTAATTCACGTCCCAGAGACAACGAACACCCAGTTCGGTGCTGAATCAGCTGGATGCACCAAACTTGCAATATACAGCGCCGAGCCGGAAAACTGAAACGTTGCAGTAAATTCGCGTCCGAGCATCGATGTAAATTCCGAATAACTCCCGGGTCACGGGAAAATGATGAACCGTGCGAAATACAAATTTCGACAAGCCGATATATTTTCAAAATATATAAACACACTTGCGGACACACACACGGGCGGAAAGTATACATATCCAAACTTTCCACATTTTCCCGGAGCAGCAGGGCAAAAAGACGCGAGTGAAAAAAACTTCATTATACGTCGTTTTCGACAGCTGCTCGAGAGGAATAACTGCGCCGTATAAAAAAAAAAAGAAAAAAATTCGAGGGCCTACGCTCTAGTCTGGGGCGAGTACCAAACTTCCCGGTAAAAGAGTAAAAAACCTTTTTCGGGAAAATATCCAGAAAGAAAAGTTCGTCGCAGCGGGTCTCTCTCTCTAGCGCGAGCCAAATGCTTTATCGCTTTATGGCCCGGGCGGGGGAGTGCGTTTGGCAGGGAGTTCCGGTCAAAGTGATTTTCGACGGCCAGACAGAGAGCCGTGCCCAGACTGCCGAGCGAGCCGCCGCGGTCATTGTCTTTTTGCCCACCGGCTTGCCCTAGACCAGAGCCCTGCAGGAGCCTATACGGACTCGAGAGGAGCCCTCTCTCTCTCTGCCTTTGTCTCGGCGCGGCTATTAAAAGCTAACGTCCCGTCCACGGTGCTCGCATTATCCTTTGCCGACTGCTTCTTTCCACCGAGCATTTTCCATCGCGGCCCTGCTCTCCTCGCATTACCTCCGCCAGATATCCGTCGTACGTGCGCGAACATTGCGCGCGTATATATACACGCGGGGACGACATCGGAGCTGCCGAGCGCCGTCGTGCGTCCACCGGACCCGCGTCCCGCTAAATTGTCTATTTACATAATGCCGCCGGCGTAATTAAGACGAAAGCGAGTGAGCCGCTGCTGCCGGGGCTCTCCTCGTATTCCTCCCTCTTTACCTCGACAACCGCTACGGACGTGGCCGTCGACGTGCTGCATGAGGCGACTCGCGTGTACGCCATATACCCCTCTAGCGAGGATTAATCTAATTAGGATCCCAGCATCTTCTCCCCTTGCCCTCTCTCTTTCACTCTCTGCCCCTCTGACTTTCTTTGCAGTGGGACGTGCGCGCCGGCTTGTGCACGTATACCGGCACTCCGCCGCGGCGGCTCCTTTGAATTAATTAGACATTTGTTTGGACAACGTTTGTTCCGTCGAGGACAATACCGAGTGCGCGGTTGGCATCGAACTTTATTCGCACTTGCGCGATATATACTCGGGGCCGATGAGAAAAAGTACAGGAGGCTCGAAAGGAGAGAAGACGCGTGTAAGGCTGCTTGTTTGCGGATCTAAATAATCAACGGGCCGGCAACGCGCGGCGAGAGAAGGTAATTTCAATTTGCCAAAGGCGTGTGCTTCGGCGCAGCACCTGGTATCGGGCCTGTGAGAATAAGACAGTAGAGGTGCAGCAGGACTGAATGAGATGGACTCGTTAAGGCTTCGAAAAAGCCAGTGATTTACAGCGGGTGGCGAGCGGAGGAGCAGCGGCTGCGACCCCGCATGCACTTTTACGAGCGGCCGATTTCGGCCCGCGATCCGGACGCGCACGCACGCCAAGCGAGAAGAAACGAAAAGACTACACTCGCCCCCGATGCCTCGGCGCACATACTGTATCCCACGCCCGCACCGAGAGACCGCTCTCTGGCACGCACGCCTTCGCGCTCGCTGCTAAGGTTCACATGAGCCTCTGGCCGAGATAGCAGCGCCGCTTCTGCACGGGGAATTGACATTTTTCAAACGGCCGCGAACGATGAGCTTGCGCTTGCCACGCTCGCGCGCGACTCTCTCGCCTCCTGCGTTTGATTTTATCCGATACCTCGGTATTTCAATTGCAGTTATGTCCTTAGGTTAAAGGGCATGCAAGCTTTAGTAGGTCGCAATCGCGTGGTTTTTTAGGGGGACTGGGAGGTTAATTGGGGCTAAAAATGTTTTGGAGAAGATACATTGAAGCTTGCATTTGGAAACGAAGCAAGGGGTTCGATTAAAAGTCGGAATAAAGAATTGCGTGCAGATAAACGTCCGAAGAGGCTCTGCGGAGGAGCGCGTGCGAGAAAGAGTAAGAGGAGGGCGCATGGGGCTCTCGAGGAAGCGAAGCCGAGAAGATGTAGATAAGTAGCATGAAAGGAGAGAAGGAGGAACGGGCCGACCGGGGGTGGAGGAGGCGAAGAAGGTATGCGCTGGCTATAGGGCGATATTAGCGTGCGGAGAAGGGAGGAGGCTGCACAAAGCCCCAGCAGGGCTGCCTATGCCGCTGCATCCGAGGAAAAGAGAAAGACGCCGGAGCGATATTAATGGGACGGCCGGGCCCTGGCTGTTTGCATCGGCCACGACATTTTAATCTCTGTCAGGCGCGAGTCGTATCGCTCTCGCTCTCGCGCACCCGAGCGAGAGAGGGAGAGACTGCTGCCGCGCGCGAGTTGCCACGTGCTGCCTGAAGCATAAGGCTCTTTCGAGACGGTTTAAAGGGGAGGTCTGTGTGTGTGTGTGTGCAACGCTTGATGCAGCAGCTGGTTGACACTTTTCTTTCTTGTGGGCGAGTCCGGTTGCGCTGTAGTCCAAGCGAACGGCCGAATTAATTGCCTGTAGGCGCGTGCTTGCGCGGATTATTGTTTTAGCATTTGAACTACGTTAAATGAAGGATTGCCGCTGTTGGTGGGCGAGACACAAGTCGCTACGGAATTTGTCGGTTTTCCTATACGCTTCTCGACGCGCGTTTTATTTTTATCGATTCGCATGTGGCGTCCCCGTCCAGCCGCACTAGAGTCGCGCATCAATCGCGGCCCTGTCAGTTTTACAAATTGCTCGTGATGGAAAGAGCCTCTGCCTTCCGTTTTTCGCTGCTCCTCGTCGCCGCGCGCGAATTTGAAGGGAGACGGAGAGCGGAAATATTGAAAATATTGTTGTTGTTCTCTCTCTCTTCACATATTCGCGGCTGGACAGTTTTCCGCCTGCGTTTATTTTGCAAAATAAAAAAATATAGCAGGCCGAAAAAATTGCCTTCAGCTGGCAGTTGTTTTGAAGGTCCTTGATTGCTCGCGATGAAATGTATCGAGCACTCGATCTGTATAATTGGTCTTCAAACTGCGCCGATCGGATTTAACGGATCCTCTCGAAGCCTCGTGTCACGAACGTCCTCTCGCGTGATGAACATGTGCACACGTATATACTTTCAACCCCATCAGCCATCAAAGCTACAATGAGAAAAAAAAAGAATTTCTTAAAAATGTCCACGCGATCGCCTACTTCCCCCTTTCTTTTCCGCGATTTACTCTCCGTCGCCGACACACGCGTGACAAAGACCCTGTCGTCATTGTTAATTACAAGACAGAGCCGAGCGGGCAAACAGCGGTAATTGGCTACATGCCGATCTCGCTATAGTCGAAAATAGCGCGAGCATCGCTCCTTCCATTCCCCCTCGTTTTGTTTTCCTCGGCACACATTGTATTTCCTTTCCTTCGCCTCGGTCCCCTTCCCACCTCCTTCTTCTCGAG
Organism: Anagyrus pseudococci; assembly: GCA_030522585.1. Lineage (NCBI taxonomy): Eukaryota > Metazoa > Arthropoda > Insecta > Hymenoptera > Encyrtidae > Anagyrus > Anagyrus pseudococci. Next base: position 23,979 of record JAPYYQ010001394.1, read on the forward strand.
AGCACCATATTAGCACGGCTGCGTATATACAGATACGCTATAAGCGACTTAGCGCTCTCGCTCGCGCCTTTTAAAATATTTGTAGCGTGCAAATATTTATGCGCCTACTTAAACGTATTAATGCTCGGGCGAATTTTCAGGCTCGCTCGAGCTGGAGAACGCTTTCGTAACCATCAGACCGATCGCGTGCCTTCGTCCGTGTTTGCGTCTGTGTAAGAGCTTGTGTGTCCGGATTCTGCTGCTGCTCGCTGGAGAAAACGCGATGGGATTTATGATCGTTGCGTTATAAGTTATTGGGAGCGCCGGACAATGTTACATTAGCGTCGATGATCCTCTCGTCCGCCGCTTTCCGACTCAAAAATCTCGATTGATGCAGCAGCGCTTCGGATGGCTTTGTTCGCCATTAGCGCCTCTTTATCACTCTCGCATTTTTGTCCGCCTCGCGGGTCCGGCTAAAAACATCCGTCTCGCACTTACGAGCACACACTTTTGCCGATTTCCACGAGAAGAGGGGAGACGCACAGCAGCTGCGATCATTAATTCTCGCATAAATAAACAAACGCGCGAAAGACACAGGTCGCGCGCGCGTCGGGACACAATGAAGGCAAAAAGCGCCCCCGAGGCCATGGCTTCCCCCGTACACACAAAGGCGACAATAGAGATTCATCGCTCGACACGTGCAGCAGTCGGGGAGGTGGGGGGAAAAAAGGGGCCGCAAAAAAATCGCTACATCGCGAGAGAGCTTGGAGCTTCCGTGAGCGTAAGGGGGAGGACGAGGACGGGCGTCGAAGGGCCAGAGAAAGAGCGCAGGCATCGATTCGCGTTCCTGCATACGCTCTCGAACCTCCTCCTACTCGTCGGGCGAACGTTATCTGGCCGTCGCGCACACGCACGACCCCAGCAAGTTGGCCTCCAAGTCTAGCGTGCCACGCGCTTTTTCACGCCAGCAGCAGCAGCAACGTCGTCGTCCTCCTCCTCCTTCCTCTCTCTCTCGTTAGCCCGCAGGAGAGAAGGCATATGCGGGGGCCGAAGTTTAATCGAGCTCGTTGGCCGAGGCGCGAAATTGCGCGCGATCGATTACACGCGTGCATATACGGAAAGTAGCAGCAGCAGCGGGGATATACTCGTGAAAAGTTGTGCCAGAGGAGAGAGAGAGAGAGCGAGTGCGAAATTAAGCGGCGCCAGCGGTTTCGAGAGCTAACGTGTCACGTGCATGTGTGTGTGTGTACACACGTGCCGGAGCGAGATGGAGCGATAATGATCGCGGCACGCGCGTTCTGCACCCGCGGGACCTCCCCCCTTTCTGCATCGTATCCTCTCCCGATGTTTATTAATCGCCTCGCTGGGATTTTTACGAGCGCGCGTAGCGAAAAGCTATCGTTAGCGCGCGCGCGTGTCGATGAGCCTGCAGGCCAAATTGGCGGGTCGCGCGAAAAATCAATGGAGCGATCCCCCTGCGCTTATTGGAATTTAGAATTTACCACGGAAATTTTCGGAAAGCCCCGATGATTATTTACCAGCGCGCGCGTACATTTACGCCGCCGACTGGAATATTTTCGAGGCGTAATTTCACCGAGAGGTACCGAGGTCAGAGTTTTACTCGGAAAGATGGGCGCTTGGGATATAGTAACAGTAAATAGGAACGAGAAAGAGAGAGAGAGAGAGAAAGAGGGTGTATGTATATTCTTGCAGCGTCGCGGCGACGTTCACATTCCTCGGGCGCGCGGGTTCCGAGCAAGGCAAAGATGCAAACGCTACGAGACGGGTTGTTATGAAAACAAACAGGCGCGGTCGCTCATTGAGGCGCTTGGGGGTGAAAACACCTCTCGCGCTCTCGCTGCGGAAAATTTACTCGTGTTTCGAGCCGATCGATAAAGACAGGCGCGCAAGCTCCTGATGAAGACCCTCCTCCTCCTCAGCCCTAGGGGCAAACTCGTTTACACTCGATCTCTTCGGCCCTCTCTCTCTCTTTTCTTTTGTTACGTAATCAGCGAGAGAGAGAGAGAGAGAGAGAGAGAGAGAGAGAGAGAGCGGCTTGACTAGCGACGTGCAATCGGTCGATTGGACTGATTACTGTTTGCTCGGCCGCCGGGTTAACCGAATGATGATGCGCGCCGCGACAATTTATTGGGGGATATGCTGATATTGTTGGGCTTTAATGAATGCCTCTGTCTGTTTATCCCAGCGCGCTTGCGTAAAGCCAAGAATTTCCTCATTAATTTGCAGAGCTTGAGCGCTCTCTCTCTCTCTCTCTCGCGAATTTTAATCAGGGATAAGTTTGATAAATTTGCGGTTTACAGACGCAAAATTTAGAGTGTATATTCTATTTCTACTTCATTCGACGCTATTATATAAAATTCGATTGTTCGAATAGGCGGCCGGCTTGTTTACGCTCTCTTTGGAACATAATAAGACGAGCGTCCATAAATTTGGGTTTGATATAACGGCATAATAATTGAATCGGGGAGATACGAAATTTTATAATGTACAGACGGAATTTACGAGCGTAACTCTATACAGTCGGCTGACTATTGAATTTCCCGGAATAATAATCCGCCGAGTCAACCGACATGGAACCACAAAAATTAGTAACGAGCCTTAGTCGTCGAAGCGAGAGAGAAAGAAAGAGAGCGGCTGCACAGTGCGAGAGCAAACGAAATCCTAATATATCCTCAAATCCACTGGCAAATACGATTTTTATTACGCGAAAACGATCCGCAGTGGGACACGTATAGGGGAGGCCCCGTTATGTACGCGTACACAGGGGGGAGAACGAAAGAGACAACTGCGAGAGCCGAGCATGTGGCCGAAAGTCGATATACGAAAATCAGTTAGCCTCGAGGCTGTAGGGTCCTAGAGCCTGCTTTGACGCAAGCGAATCCCTATGAATAACAACAGCCGAGTGTACGAGAGGACCATCCCCGTACCGACGATTTACGGGAAATCCGAGATTTTCAGTTCCCCCCACCCTCTCTTTCTCCCTGTAGACCGACACGCCTTTAAACCGATCGAAGGGGAACGCAGTGCGCGGCAGCGGCTTGCTGCAAGGATGAGCAGGGGGAGGGAGACAATGCGCCGTCGTGTTCTCACAGAGATAGAAGAGCGGGGGCGCGCAGTCGATATAAATTAGCGGGGTCACACCCTGCCCCCCCCCCCGAAGACTCTCCAAGGGCTACGGCGCGGCCAAAGTAGCTGTGGCGCGGATGAAAGCGCGCTCGTATAGCCAGCACCGGCCCTAATTCAATCTTCACTCTTTCGGCGCGACGACGCCCCCAAAGGCCTACGGCCGTTCTCTTTCTCTCTTTCGCACTCGCTCGCGTTATGCTCGTGCCGGGGCGCTCGTGATGACGAGTCAAATTGATCGTGGTCTTATGGACTCTGACTTTTGTCCGCGCGCACCCCTCTCGGCTTGCGGCGGTGCTCTCTCGCCCCCTTTCACTTTGTCCGAGTAGGCCTAGTCCGTTGTTTTTGACTCGAGAATGGAAGCTTTCTTTGCGCGCGTGCAAGTGAGCTTGATTAATGGTCTCGCCGCGTCTCCATTTGCCCCCACGGAACTGAGGACTACTTCGCTTAAACTCTCTTTCTCTCTCGCTCTTTCCTTTTGAGTTGGCTTTAAATTTTGGGCTTTCATAAGCCGATTTATATTAATGCTTTTGAGAAATTACCAACTTTTCGGTGGGATTTCTTCGGATTTCTTTTTTCATTGACACTGCAGAATTTAGGATTTGTTTATCGATATGTGGCATATTTTTAACAAGAAATAGATAAACGTTGACGAATATTTGTCAAGAATTATAAAAGACTGTTACGAAACACAATAATAAAAAATAATTTCCAACAAAAAAAGTCGAACAACTCTCACGGCATACGTGTCAGTCATTCCCAAATAAATTTCATTTCCCTGGGATTGATCCGCCTCCCGTAAGCGCAAAACGGTTTACCGATGAACTAAACTCCGCACAGCCTCTCTATCGAGCCCCGTCCATGAGAAAATCCCGTGAAAAGTAAAACGTGTTGCGTTATCCAGGCAACCTCGTGTGTACGTACCCAAGCGCGCTTGTGCGTCATTCCCGGAGCCGATGCGTCCATATGTCGGTGCGCTCGCCATATGCTGACCGTGGCGCGCTCTACTCTCTCTCTCGAGGGCCGATTTGTATTGCTCCGTCGCGAGCTCGCACCCGCATTGCGTTAATTCAATGCCTGCCTACCCCCGTAAACTATTACGAAGCGCAACGGAACAACAACGATCGAGCAACACCTCGAAAATCATCCGCTTACCACTCTGATCTGGTCTTGTATTTATGTATGTTTATGCTTTCGAGAGTACCTTTTTAGGTGTGCTCACCACCTCATCGGGGCGCCCATTTAATAGAGGTATCTATCGACCGTTCGACAGCCTATATACATCTCGGCTGTTTGGAGGGGCATCGGGAATTAATCATGGAATTTAATGGGCTTTTTTCATATCCGACACACATAACCCACAACACTGTAATTTAACCGGATGAGTTGTCGTTTTTTTTTCTTCAAAGCACTATCCGAAATTTCTATGGCAAACAGCGCGTAAAAGCAGAACGAACGCGCATCGTTTTGAAAAGGAAAAAAATCCTATTGAAGCCTCACTTACGAGACTAATAATAGGCGCGCGACTTTATAGCAGGAATATTTGCCCGCTTGATATACTCGGCGCAGAGCAACAGAGTATTTCTCACGGCTCAGGATCGACGCGCTCCGAATTTGGCGGAAAGGCAGTAGCGCGGCTCGTTGAACGCGCTGAAATTAATGCTCGCGGACACGGTGCATATCTGGGAGTGGAAGGAAAGGGGGGGGGGGACGATAAGTGCGCGCGACAGTTATAGAGGAGCGCTTCATTCGATGTTGATACCGCGTGTAATGAGAGGGAGAGAGAGGGACAGGCGCAGCTGTGGGGCTCTTCGATGGGGGGAGGGCTCCTCCGCCGAGGAGACGAATCCACGGCTCCGATACACGCAGTTCTAAATATAAAGCGGCTTAGTGCGACGAGAGTAGCCGGCTATCTCGGCGGCTACGGGGCGCCTGGTAAAAACGCCCTGTCGACGCGCCCAAAGATAGAAGGCGCAGAAAGAGAGAGAGCGAGAGTGCTCTTTTGCAAAACGGCCAAAAAAGTTAGGGGGAAGAGAGAGCTCGAGACCAGATTAGCTCCCTGCAGACTTTGACTCGGTAATGAAACTAAGCGCCGCCGAGAGTTTGAATGCTGAGGTTTTATGGTCACCGCGATATCGAGAGATAAGAAAAATAAGCAGATGCGGGAGGAAAAATAGCCTCGATCTGGGTGGCATTGAGGTGTTTATTTATCGCTGGTTTTACAGCGGCCGTTCGCGCGCGGCTGTACACGAGCGCTGCTGCTCTCGACCGCAGGCAAGACAGCACCGACACACCACCCGCGACAACTTCATTATGGACGCAGAGTCCCTCTCTCGCTTCTATCTACTCGTCTCTCTGCCTGTCTGTCTGTCGTCGGGGACGAGCGCGCACGCATATACGCCGCGTGAAGAGCTGCAAGGAGGGGGGAGGCTGGAGAAAGGAAGCTTTTAGGCTTTCAGACGCGCCGTCGGGATTTTTATGTCATCCACTCATGATTTTCCACGGGGAAAATAAGATCTCCCCCTCTGGATCCCCCCTGTTAAATCCCTGCCGCGAGGGGGGCGGAGGTGCGGCTTGCGTCCCATTAGTGCACGCAAATTGCCAGCTGCAACTAGTGCGAGACTCTAACGGCCAACACAATACCCGGCTTGGACTTTTTTTTTGCCACTGCGCTTTTCTCCCATCCCCCCACCCCCTTGTCACCCCACCCGGAAAACAATTGTTCCCGAATTCAGAGAAGATGAGTATCGCTGGCAAACTTTTTTTTTACTCTTTCATTTCTGTTTTAGGGCTTTTTTTATCTGTTTTTGCATTGTTTTTTTTGCGAGGTTCGATTGGTTGTTATTTTTCTTTTTTTAGGAGGATTTTTTGTACAAAATTGCACGTTTGTGTGTGTGTGTGTTGCAGAGTTGAAAATGCTAACGGGTACGGATACCGGCGTGGAGTAATCTAGTATTATGGCCTTAAAGATAATGGCACATTTGTTTAAATTTTCGCAAAATTTATAGCTCCCGCGATAGCATCCTTAACGTAGTTTTATTTTCAAAATTCCAAGTTATTTTCGTTTTTATCGGATATAGAGTGTTTTCGTGTGTATTTTGCAAATAATTATTGCTCGAAAAAAAATAATGGAGAAATGAAAATCTCCTTTTTCGAAACATCGTTAATTTTCCAAATTGCCCAATAATCCACTTAAGAGATTATTTCAGCGAGCATCGCTTAATCAGAAAAGAGAATAAAAATGATATAGCGAGATGGTGTGGGGAAGGAGAAGGAGAGCGAGAGAGAAGGAGGGGAAAAAGTAATAGTCCAAGCGGCTGTACCGAAAGCCGCTTCTTTCGATAAGCGTCTTATCGGAGTCGGCATATTAAGGGAATTGCCTTGAAATTTAGCGAAGGGTCCATTACGCGCATCGGCGAAAAACGAAATGTCGTGCTCTCTCTCTCTCTCTTTCTTTCCCTGAACACACGGGCTTGTTTGTTCTTTTACACGAGCAAGAGAGATAGAGCGAGCGAAGAAGTAAGCTGAAGAGACAGGGATAGACAGAGAGAGAGAGAGAGAGAGAGAGAGAGAGAGAGAGAGAGAGAGAGAGAGAGAGAGAGAGAGGGGGGGGGGAGGCGAGAGGGAGAGCGAGCGCGCGAGGGGGGGGTGTGTGTGAGCGTGTATAAACATTCAATGAACGATTCGTTAATCTAAATGTAGTTTCTGCTCTCGGTCCTTCCTTCTTTCCTCCTCCCTCGCTCGGTTTTTTCTCCTCCCTTGTATTTTTTCCCCTTTTTTTTTCATTTCGCTGTTACGATTGCCAGAGTTTTAAAAGCAATTGCGTGTTTCCCCCCTTTTCCCACCGATACGGCTCTCGTGTGTACACACTCGCGCTTGCAGTCAGATACATTTTTTTCTTCAAATCCGCAGAAAGCATTAGCCCGCGCGCGCCCGTTGTATTCTTTAAAACGGTTTTTCGACTTTCTTTTTCATTCTTCTTCTTTTCCGCACGCGCGACTTTTGCATTCTACATGCTCTTGGCTCCGTTATTGTACCGCAACGGGAATATACTTACACCACTTGTTGAGATTCCAGAGCGGCGCAGCTGTGCGTCGTATTATGCGCTTAACCTTGGGCGCGTATCGAAATAACCGTCACAATATTTCTCTTATCGAGCCCATTTTTTCCCCCAGCCTCTCACCAACACATGTTATTTGCTCTTGCAGTCTCTCTCCCGTCGATTTTTCTTGAACTTTATAATCGTCTTTGCAGCTTCTACTGCTGCTCTCGAGGACGTACGGATGAGCACTACAACAACGATAACGTCGCGTCACTCGTGGGCTTATCACTCGATGAAAAGCTTCGAGAGAAGTTGTAGCGCCACTTCTCTCCTACATACTCCCCAACACGTTGATTTTAATAAAATAACGCCAATTATCTAGTCCAGAAAAGAAACGGCTCTTCTTAACTTTGCATCCACGTGCTTAACCTTCCAATCCTCTGGCCATATGGTGAAAATTCGCCTGGGAAAATATCGATCAGCCATGGGCATCATTAAAAAGTAATAAAAAGCAAATATTTCCCCCTCGCCCCCGATCTATCGGCATCGGAATCGCGGAAATTTATGACCGAGAGGAGTCGGCAAACGTAGCTGTCTCTCTCACTTACTAGCTTTCTCTCTCTCTCTCTCTTTCTCGTTATCACGAAGCACTTATTCACGATCGACGTTGGCCGATGCGCCTAGCCCGTATATCCGTGCTCGGCTATTAATTGCTCGGGTCGATACGCCGAGTCGACAACCCCTCTCTCCCCTCTCGTCTTGGACGATCATCGCCCGTCTAAGCGGGAAAAAATACGCGCGCGCGAAAATACATATCGTCCTGTGCGTCGAAAAAGAATCATCCCGCGTATAGATTCCTCCTTCTCGACTCTTTTTCTCTCCCAAGCTGTTGCCACTGTTGCTGCGACGACCAGCAGTTCTCGAACTTTTGATTTATCGCGATGCAACAGCGTTAGTCGCACTCGCTGTAGAGCAATGATAGGCGTTAAAAATGCGCCTCCGCTAGACCGCGGCGGCGCGTCTTATCTATCTCGCGCGATTTATTAAACGTTTTCAACTGGCACACACACAGACAAGTATAAAAGCTCGTTGCGGCAGCTGATCTCTCCAAGCTTTATTGCGCTGTAAATTTCGTTTATGCTCGGGTAATGAAGAAAAATTTTGAAAATCATCGGCAGTTGTATACGGGAGTGGCTTGTAAAGGACTTTATTATCCGCGAGAGCAGCGGCTTTCGAAATATAAAATTTCAACTGCGTGCTACATCATAACTTTAATGGGTCCCCACTGATGCTTAGTCTCGTATGTTGGAGTATTAATATACAACATTGTATAAGGGAAGGGGTAACGCTCTTGACTGAGGGATGGTTTAAGAATGTCTCGATAAGACGCTTTATATAACGGAAGCGGTCGCCGGTGAAAAAAAAATGCGGGATTTAATGAGAAAACGAGCGCGGGTAATTGAATTATAAAACGCGGCGACGCGAATTTTAATCGGCAGCTGCCGACGAGGAGAGGAGAGTAGTAGCCGCGATGAATTTTTACCTATTCCCCAGTGTGTGTGTGCGCGTGTACGTGCATGAAATTCCACAGAGAGAGAGAGAGAGCGAGCCGGGTATAAAGCGCGAGCGCTCGATCAGTATACGGGGAAAAGCCGCGACAGGTATAGGCAGCCGTATAAAAACGCTCGGTGCGCCCGAGGCGAGGGCGATTTTCGCGATGCTTCTTAATTAAAAGCGATAAATCGAGTTTTATAACTCGGGCGCGCTGGATTTTTGTCCCCGGCTAACGCCCGGGCTACTAATGACGACGAGGAGGCAGGAGAGAGACGCGTCGACGAGATATGATATATGGGAGCGCGTGTAAACGTCCCTCGATCCCCGGCTATGCCAGGCTGCTGGTATGCAAATACCAGGCCTGTGTACGCTCGAGCTACGTTGACATCCAGGCCTCTGCTGCTGCTGCTGCTCCCCCTGCTCCTTTTTCCTTCGGCCGCTTTGTCGCTCGCCCGCCTCCTTTGGCCTCTTTTCACAATCGCCTTGCGGTTTTCTTTTAATCTCTCCCCCCCCCCCCCCCCCAGCGCATACTTTGCCACTTTGCAAAATCATGACGTGCGTTGCGCCGTCGAAAAAAATTTCTACAAATCTCGAGAGCGATTTAATAAGAATTAAATTGGTATTCTCGGAATAATTGGGTTTTTTTTCCTCCTGCCCCGTCTACTTTTCAAAACGTCGTTTCTTTTTTTTTCTTTTACTGCCTTTATTTCTCCCCGGAGTGTCTGGCTATCAAGCGCGGCTCGGACAAGCCGGCGTCAATCTTCCCGCAGTTGAGGCGTTTGATCTTCGATTTGAGCGGCGATTGGCCAAGCCGTATATCGAGCAGTTAATAGCCATCTCTTACGCGCATTAACGAGGCATTCAAGAGCGCTTTGAATCCGGCCACGGCGTTGCCAGATATACTTTTGCCTTTCCCTTCTCTCTCCCGTGCTCCATACACTTGGAGAGCTCGCGTTTGCTTTGGCCGCGCGCGGGAAAAAAAAGGGAGAGAGACGGCTGGACCGGGCAGTCCGACGACGCAGCTGGAGCCGGTCGAATTGTATGGGGGCGAGATATCGAATTGAGAAATCGCTCCTCGAGAGTGCCTGGCTCTCTTTTTTCGGGCCTGCTTGAATAAGTTGGGAGGAAATTTCAAAGAGTAGAGAGAAGCATCGCGTTAAGGCCTCGCTGCTGACCGACCGTTGGGTAGGCAACTCGATTTTTCAAGCTCCTGTACGCGATCATACGTGTATGATTGTGACGCTTTTGTTTGGATTGAATAATTTATGGTTCTTATTATTTACTTTTGTACACGTGCGAGAACCGCACTGTAAGACATTTTTTTTCATCTCTCTCCCTCACTTTTTTTCCATTTCTTCTTTTGTGTTCCACGAAAAAGCTGATGTGCTTTTAATAAATTCTCATCGACAATACCCTATAGTTATACATGTTTTTTATAAATTTTTAAAAATTATAATTTTCTCAGTCTAGCCAAGATAACAAAACGAAATCGTCCAAAATACGCGCTTACAGTTCCGGTTGGCCCGCGTATACTAAAGCCAATGCTCTCCGGTAAAGACAGAGCCGCTGTCGAGGAGGAGCAACTATATACCGTAAGCGCAGCCGTTGCCTGCTCTCGTCGCTGTGCATTTATCTCCCAACTCCTTCGGCCCTTGAGCCCTTCTCCTTCGCGCCGGCGTCGCCGGGAACACTTAGGCGCGTCGTTTGTCCACTTAACAATGTACCCAAGGCCCGCGCGCGCCGCCCGGATAATTCCCGGCACTTAGCCCCGCTCGCCTAGAGTAGCTGTGCGCCGTCGTTTTCGCCGCCGACGAGCCATATCCCCGCGCTCGGAGACGCGGAAATTCGCGCCGCTCTATACCGACACGCGTGCGCGTGCCGATTGCGCTCTCCTCCGTCTCGTCGGCAACTTGTTACTTCCATCGCCGCGTTTGGCTATATCCTTCCTCCTGACGCGCGACTCGTCCCCCCTGGCTTCTTGTGCTTTTGATCCGGCAACTACAACCTTTGCGATAAGCTTATCGCGATATCTTCCCGTGATTTACGTGATTGCAGAGGCTTCTCGATATGTTTATCGGCCATTGGACATTTACCAGCAGTGATGCACAACTGGTGCTGCAACTAAACCCACATTTCCAACTTATAAAAAAAATTCAGCCAATCTTATTCTAATTTTTGCGCCAAGTCGTCAGTTGACTGGAGAAACTAGAGCAAGCAAGACGAGATTGACGAGATAGCTGCTGGGGGGAAGAGCTGGCGCCAGGCGCTTCCATCTTCATTTGTCTCGCGGGCGCCGGAGCGTCTGTCCAGCAGGCGCACGCTCGGGGGCCGGAGGCACGTGCCCTCCTCCTCCTCGGTCCATTCATTACAATTATTAGACTCGCTATGGCGAGAGGCCTATCCTTGTAGGCACGTAACAGACGACGAGAGACGTACGCGCGCGTCCTCCTTCGCGACTTGCCGAACTCGCGGATGACGCAAGCGAACGAGCCCCTCAACATCTCTTCGTCTTCGTTATCGCCCATTAGGAGGAAAGCTGCGTCTAAATATTTCATCTCCGTTTGTGTGTATGAAATATCTCTGGGATTTACTAATGCGGGAATGACAGTTTTTGGGCTCTCAACGCTTGTTGGTAAAATAGAAATAAAGTCCGCTTTGCTTACGTCGAGTACATAAAAATGAAATGTTACAAGCGTATCGTTATTTTATCATTCCAAGACACTTGTTCAACGGAGCGCGAGCGATAACGCAAAAGACTTGGCGAAACATGGGAAAAGTATTGCGGCGACGCTCGAAAGTGGCAAACGCCCTGGTAATCCGATAAATCTCGCGTATTGCGCGAAAATTTTGCGGGGAGTCAGCTAAACACTCGGCCGCACTTTCTCACAAACTGGGAGAGCAGTGGGAAAAGGGGGGGTGGGTAAGGAGAGCCCCGGTAGCGCTAACAATATTATTGCTGGATTTTGCGCGAAGACCATAGTAGTAGCAGCAGGAGGGTGGTATGGGAGGAGACTCCGGCACCTTAGACGCGCGACTACAATATTCAGACTCGCGCTCGACTCTCGGAGGAAGTTCGAGAGCCGGCTCTTCGCTCTTGGCGCGTTTAATAATTTACGCGTTCCGTAAAACCGGAGGAAGTTAGCCTGGCCGCTATGTACCTTGCAGACGCATGTGTACACCTACCTATAGATGTATACGTATCCGAAAACGCGAGAGAGAGAGAGAGGGAGAAAGCGATGCTCTCTTGGTGCTGCTCAGTAGTGCGCCCGTTGCCACCACCGCCAGGCTAATTAGGCGCGAGACTTTAACGCGAGAGCGGCACTTTATCGAGCGGGGGGGGGGGAAGGGGGGGCAGGTGTATATCTGTACGTGCTCTCTCACGCATGCGTGCGCAGAACTGTAGCAGCAGTAGCGAGGGGGGAAGGAAGCCAGAGAGCATTGTCTTACGGCAAGTTTCGGGCTGGTGGTGGCGGCGGCGCGACCGACGCCCCCCAGCCGTGAATTTAATCAACGTAATTTTCCAGCCACGCCTCCGATACTACCTGCCCGCCGCTCGTAAGTCTCTCTTTCGCGCAACCCCTCCGCAGACTCGGCAGAGAGAGGTGGAGTGGAGAGACGCTATCGCCTCTTTTCGCCAGGCTCTCTCGTACCACAACCGCGAAAGCTAATGTACGCGGACGAGGGGCCAAGAGGGAGGGAGCTCTTGCTCGAGCGCAGCGTCTTCCCCTTGTGCGAGAGCAAGCTGGATCCAGACGGTGGCTGGGAGGCTCGTAGATTGAGGTAGATTAGAAAAGGGAAAGTGAGAGGGAAGCGCGCGGAGTTGCGAGGAGGAGGACGGGAGGACTTGGCAAAAAGAATCGAGAGTAACGCTATGGGGAGCTTTTTAAAGTCGTTCGGATAGAACTACTTGCGATCCTTATTTCTTCTTCGCTCTCTCTGTCGTGGCTTGTTCTACAGACGATACAAGCATTACCGCTTGCTGCGTCGTCTTTTTTTTTACGATCTCGGAAGATAAGGCTTTTGTGCCGTATTTGATGAATAAATATCGCAAAGGGGCTTAGCGTTTATCAAAGCCTATTAAATGCGTTGCGATGCCTGCCGCCGTGGCAGTGGAGCAGGTTTTTGTCCGCGTAAAATCCTCAACTTTCCCGTAATTTAATTAACGTTTTTATTAGCGATATTTCGAATTAATTAAAAGGCAAAGGTAGTAGTAGCAAGAGCAGTACAGTAGCGCCAGCCCGGCAGAGCGTCGGCTAATGCCTTTTGTATATGTACTTCATTTCTCATTTGAGAGAGTAAGGAAAATGATTCCAGGACGACTGCATTTTAAGTGCAACGGCCCCTCTCCCAGGAGAGCCACGCTGAAATCCCTGCCCTGGATATATATACTCTTGGTACAAATTAATTATCCTTATTTGCAAGCTCCAGCCCGCTCTTCTGCAGCTGCATCTTCATTGTGCGAGCTTTCTTCGGAATAGCTTCCTTGCTCCGGAGCGCCTTTTACACTTCTAATCACTTTGTTCGCCTTGCTACTGCTGGAGCTACTGCGCTGTTATTGTTTCCACTCGGACTTTATTGCTACACCTGTACTTTTAATTAATTCAACGCCTTCAGGATTTTACGACGATGCTTAAATTTATTATAAAAACTGCAAAAACTCCGGCCTTCTTTCCCCCTCAGGAAATTCCGTATTTTCGTGATATAATGCAAATGTTATTCTTTTGTGCGAGCGTTAAATAATAGACGCGCCTTTGGAAAGAAGAAACCTGTATACGCGCGGCTAAACGCGTTGAAAAGAAAAAAAAAAGGTAAAGAAGCGCCAAATACGCCCTTGACACGCGCTATAAAAATCGTCTCAATAACAGCTGCATCAGCGTGTGTCTGTCAGCCTCTCTGTAGTCGTGGTCGCTCGCCGACATTGAAACCAGCTCGAGTTCGAAATCGGCCCTTCTCGATCGCAACTTCTCTCTCTCTCTCACCTTCGCCGCTTTTTTCCCTAGGCACTCGACTTCCGTGCCCTCGATTTTCGAGTGATCTCTTCTAGTGCATTCATACACGCGGCGGCGGCGCTTGTCTGCTGGGAGGAGAGCGAGAAGAGAGAAAAAAAACTAGGCCTCCACCGAGATAGCCAGATACATGAGAGGAAGACGAAAGCATAGGGGCAGAAGGGGAGGGGAGTAGTGCAGGAGCTACAACGACGTCGCCAAGGAGGAGGAAGAAGAGGGCACGTCGGGCCCCGGTTGCTGCACGTCCGTCTCTGTCGACTCACTTCCGGCTGCTGCTCGATCCCGCGCCTCCTCCTCCTCTGCCGGCGCTGCTCTCTCTCTCTCTCGTCTTTTTCTCCTCTTTCCGTCGCTTCCTCCTTGACGTGTACCTGCCCCTCCCGAGAAAGTCCCTCTCTGTGCGCGCCAGGACAGCAAAGGATAGTAGAGCTCGAGGTTTGCGCGCGAGCTCTGCTAGCCCCTCGCAGATCGATTTGCATAACGAGAGTCAGCGCGTCTCTTCTTGCTCGGCTTCTCCCCGTCAAAAACTCTCCCCGGCTAAGGAGAGAAAGAGAAAGAGCCCGCGTTTATTTACATTCAGCCAAACGAAATTGCCCAGCCCATCCGCTATCCCCTCGCGGCGGCCCTGTTGCCCGTGGCGAACTTTACTGTCTTATTCGCGAGAGAGACTAGCTCGCGGCGGCGCCGGAAATTCAGAAACGCTGCAAAAGCGAGCTCTTTATTCTTTAATTCTGTTTGAGCGGAAAGCAGAGAGCAAGAGAGCTTATTTCATTTGCGCGCTATGTCACGTCGAGACCCCTCCCACCGTCCCTTCCTTCTTCTTATCCTCTCTCTAGCTTATTATTAAATATCAAAAGTTTTTATTGCTCACAGCGTCGATCCCTAGCGGACCTTCGTCCTTCCCTTCACCCACCCTCCTACCGCCCTCTTTTCTCTCTCGATTCGTATTTAAGAAAAGCGAGTGTTCTCGATCTTTCGCTATGCGAGATGTATTTCCATCGAGTGAGCGAGGAAAATAAGACGAGCTTTTTTACGCTTCGATGGACATATTTTTCATTGTTAACGGACCGCTTCTTCGGGTCGTTCTCTGCAACATTTATTCCGCGAGATATATATATATTTTTTGTTAGAGTCGATGCTTGAATTTTATTCGTTGCAGCAATGAGTCAAGCGAATTGTTGGATTCTCGTATATTTCAAATAATTGCAGGTTATTGAATGCACACGAATGCTTGATAAATTTTTCAAAGAAAGATTATGCATTTTATTAGATAGAATGTAACAAGTTTCGTTCTATTTTTGCAAGCTCGATATGTCACTGTAACGTCGCAAATAAACGACAAGAATTGAATTGTAGCAGCTTTTATTCGGTTTATTACATAATTACCCTTTCACTTTTTTCTAAAGACGTCATTTTCGCCCTCTCCCAATAAAAACTCGAAACATTTGCCCCGTCAATTTTCTGCGATCATTAAAATTCTAATATCGCGTCTTTTTGTTTCAGGTAAGCCAAAAGCCACATTTACAACATGCCCAAACATTAATCAACATGATTCATAGCGGTAAGTAGAAAAATAAGCGTTATACTTTAGCCGTAAGCCGAACGTAAAAACGGCAAGGTATATAAGTTTTTGTGCGCGTTTATACTGCTGATGCCGTGGGCAGAGGAAAAATGAGATTGAAATTTATTTGCTCAACATTCTAAAATCCCCCCCCCCCCGTGAAACGCTGAAAACGACCCAATTGCAATAATAAGGGAGCTTTTTGATCAGAGCAGGCAGCCAGCAGAAGCCGAGCGACGAAGGAAGCCATCATGATGAGCGCTAGTCTCGTAGCTTAATTCAAAGTAAATATACACTATAAACACGCGGCTCGGCTGTTGGCCCGCGCGGCTTGGTCCAATAAACGCCCTTACCTCTCTCTCCGGCTCGGCCGACTCAGAGGGAGGGCTAAGTAGTATTAAGACGCGAGTAACGAGCCGACACTTTCCTGCTCCGCGGATTTTGATGTAAGCGCGCTTTACTGCTAAGCAGCACCGCTGGCCCAGCTTTGCCAACGATAGTACACATCGGCTTGAGAGCCTCTCTCTCCCTCCTCTGCCTCTTTCTCTCTCTTGCTTCCTAGCGCTTCCGCGGATTAGCTGCTTAAAGATCGCGTCCTTTGCTCGGCGCGGGACCTGCCGGGGGCCTCCTTTATGCGGCCGGGCTTTGGGCGGCGCTTGCAATGTATTTAATGCCGCGGTTAACGCCAGCTTCGCTTATTTGAATTTACTCGGCAGAAGAAGCGTGTGTACTCTCTCCCTTGCATGTTTGCTTGGCAGTAAACGTTAATTGGATTCGCTTTATTACTGTTAATTCAAGACGGACAAAAAAATCGGCATGATATTCGCGTTATCAGAGATTATGGTTGGCCTGAGCAGACGTGGATTTCGTTATTTTATGAGGTTTAGCTGCTTGGAAAATTATATGGTGTTATACTTGGGAGCTTATGTTTTTTTTAATCTTTGGAATAATTGAGTCTGTTATTGTTTGCAGAGTTTTTACGTCGATAAGTTTTATAACGTTGTGAATGCTTAATAATTTATTTACCAAAATACAGCTTTACTTGTTTTATAATTAAAAAGTGTTTCTAAAAAGAGATTTAAATTTTGCACAAATAACTGATGGTATATTTACACGTATTTAACAGTTTAAAAATCTTAATTTTTTTTCGTATTTTTCGTAAAATTATTACGAGAGCTTTAAAGCAGCCTTTTTAAATTTGATTAAAAATAATCTTTCAACAGACTTTCTGCCCTCCCTCTTGTAATAACACGATCGCGCTTAATCCAAATAAAACATAACTTCAAACAAATCCGTGTCTTATCAAAAAATTTCAAACTCGACTAAAAAAAAAGGTGATATTTGAATACAAGTCACGTAGAGACTAAGCCGCTAATTTTTTTCACTCTCTCAAACATTATCCTACACGTGTAATGGTAGAGCCGCCGCTAAAAGTAGCTGCACCTCTAGCCATATAAAATATATAAAAAAGTCGTCTCTAAATTAGTTGAGATTTATAATTACGTCAACTCTCGGCGCTTATATACGCGTCTATTTTAACGCAAAGACTAATGACTCGTTTCCCCGCTTATTTATAAACCCCCCTCGCAAGCGGGGCACGTCCCTCGTAGTCTCTAGAGATGCAGCTCTCTCTGCCGCGCCTCGTTTTTTTTTTCTTCCAGCCGCGTAAAATCCAGGATGTTTACTTAGAGTGCACGCGTGGCGTACAGGGAGTAGCAAGCGCGCACCGGCTAATCCAGCTGCGCATCGACGGCCCCGTAGGCCCAAGAGAGGCCCTGCCGAGGACGGAGCGCGCGGCGGCGTATATAAATCCGCGAGTTGGGCCGGGCTCTAAGTGCACGACTTTGCCGCGCTGCCCTTCTCGGCGTATAAATAATCAACAAGCGGCCCTCAGTGCGCTATCTCGCGGACTCTACGACGTGACTAATACGCTCGTCTCGGGATCTATCTCCGCGATTGCCGCTGCTGCCGCTTAATACGAGAACCGGAAGCTGCTGCTGCTGCTGCCGAGCGGACCTTTTTTTGCAGCTGCTACTGCTACGACGCTGCAGTGGGAGTAGCACTGCCGGCGCAGCACTTCAAAGGCCGTCTTGGATCGACGCGCTTTTTGCGAGGCCGGCGCAGTTTAGCGACTCACTTTTGCCCCTTCTCTCTCTTTCTCTCAGCGTCTCTCTCTCGCGCGCGCGCGCGCTTTCACCCTCGCGACGATGTCGGCTCCGTTTCTACGCCCGATTCGTTCTCGCTTTTACACTGCCTGCTTCTTCTTCCCTCCCTTCCTTCCCCCTGCCTGCGATTTTATGCTTCCAGCTCTAATTAAGCCACAAAGTTCGCATTCAATCTCTGCTCAACTCAATTCGCGATTCAATGACGTCGCGATTGCTTTATTAATTTCCCCTGGTATTTGCTGATAAAGTTTTCCCCCCTTTTTTAATACATTTTTAATTGCAACTTTAATGCGGAGCGGCTAATTAATGAAATTTTAAAAATACTGCATTCCGGCAAAATACCCGAGTTGATGGGGTTTCGAAAAACATTACATCAACATAGATATTTCGTTTTATGCGTTACTTTTTGAATTTGGTTATCTAGTGCTTTGGCGTTACGAATACAAGTGCATCCCTAACTACTGCTATCTGTTTCGCGAACTTCTCTCGATATTTTTTTTCTTCTATCGACGAAAAAAAGAAAGACGAGGGGAGAGAGAGAGGGAATTTTTGGCACAGTCGAGCCAGCTCAAGAGGGTTGAGGATGAGTGGGAGGTAGAGGAAGAGGAGGAGAAGGATGAGAAGAGCAAGGGAGAAAAGAGATTAAATCGCTCCGTATGCTGCGTCGCGAGAGAGCGTCCCTCTGTATGCGAGCGGTAGTCGGGCGAAGAGGGGAGGGGGGGGGCTATATAGCCAAGCGCATGCCGCGCGTTTCGCCGAGGCTAAAGATGTACCGCGGCTTAAGTAAACACGGGCTTGTTTGCTCAATGGACGCCCGCGCGAGAGAGGAGCGGCCGGCTCTCTTTGTGTGTGCGGCCGTGTTTGCCTTTTGTTATCGGCTATTTTGATCTGACTAAAGGGTTTTTGGCCTTGCCTCCGCCACCAAACCTCCATACTGCCCCCCCCCCCACCTCCTCCTGTCCATAAGAACTCAATTCTCAGCCGGTGCCGGGGTCAGGGGGGAGGACCACCTACGCGAATTGTAATAACGCCGTAATCCCCGGCGCATATACAAATATTGCCCACGTTACCAATTTCCGGGTATTAGGGATTTTACTCTCGAGATCAGTCGAGGGCCTCGAGAACCACAAAGCAGGTTATTTTCCTGCGAAGATCTTGACGTGGTTTATTGCGTCGACTGGTGTGTAATTCCGGTGTCGTGAGAAATTTTTCCAAATGAGCTAATATTTTGAGAGCGGTAGAAGGTCTGACAATTCGATTGACTTGGATCTTAAAATGTATAACGTGAGCAAGTTGCAGCTCTCTCGAGCCAATTTGTACAGCTGTTCTTGAAAACACTGGGCTTGTTCACACGAGCCCAAAAACTTTTACTCTTCCGTTTTTTTTTTCGGTATTTAGCTTTCTTTTTTTTTCGTATATGGTGTCTGATGTCACTAGGTTAATGAAACAAGTTTTTACAATATTGACTCAAAAAACAATGCAGTACTCCCCTCGATAGAAAGCCCCAAAAAAATCTCTAAAACAAACTTTGAATTCTCTATTGGGAAAAGAACAGAAAATCAGAGATAGCAACCAGTAATAGAAACGCATCGTCGTGTGATTTATTCGTCCAATTAAAGTAATAAAGCGTCGAACGTCAATTTACAAAAGTTAAACAGCTGCCGAACGAGCAGAGCGCGCATGGCCCGAAATTAGTGAAACCTCGTGCTCGCTTAAAGACATGAAAAATAGAGCGTAATAATTCGTTGGCCAGCATGAATTATGCCCTTTTTTTCCATGACAATAGAGGAGAGCCGGGAAGCGAGTCGCAGAGAGCACTAGCTGCTCTCCTCCGAACCTCCGGGTAATAACAGAGCGCAAGAGAGACAGCGCGGCGCGCGCAAGAGGTGGTCCCGCAGTACAAATCGACCGTCTCCGAGAGGCATCAAGACGCCGAGAGAGAAATAGCCGGGGACAGAGGGAGAGCTACTCGAAAAGGCATTTCGGAAAGTGGCCAGTTTTCGGCTTATCCGGTGAAATATTGCCGGGCACATACAGGGACACGGTCTCGGCTTGCAGCGCTCGGTCACGTGGACGCTCAGTGTGTGTGTGCCTCGCTTGCGCGTAACGCGCGCGGCCCGCCTGTCTCTAGCGGGAAAACTCGAAACCCGACACTGCAGCGTATGCGTCTATGCTTGAACGAACTGCTGCTGCTGACGTTGCCGCTCTCGTATTATAGACCCAGGGCTTGGGTCCCCGCCTTTGGGACTGGCTGCGCTCCTTTGTAACAAACATATGGGTGAATCCGACGGTTTATGGCCGTTCGCGTGTCTTAACTCGGAGCAGCATTTTTTTGTACCTCGGTTTTTTCTCCTATGTGCCTTTTTAAATACAGCCTTTCGCGCGTTCCGTTAGGTTAGAGATGCATATACCGACTTAGAATACGGGATTTTTGTTTCTTCTCGCTTTTCGTGAGAATATGCACCGACTGGTGTTCTATTTCGAGTTGAAATTTTAACGCGATTTGTGCAAATAATGCAGGAAACAGGATGCGAGTCTTTACTGAATTAAACGAGAAGCCGAGGAAATCAATGCCTTATAAAGCAAACGAAATAAACACAGCGGGTAAATTAGCTAATAATCTTGGACGTGTATAAGCTGGCGCTGGCGCTCATATGACAATTAATTTAAACTTCCTTGATTACTCAGATAATGTTCTTCAATGCTGTGGGCATGTACGCGGCTATCATTGGGGCATTAGCGTATCCCTTGCAATTGGAGGAATATTAATCATGATATATGCTCTCGCGAGGAGCCGCACTGATATCGCATTAGAGTAATCAAGATTAAGCGCCGCATTTCCTGATAATTCGGATTTAATAAAATTAAACGATACAGACACACACACAGATGCGACGCGCAGACATTCCGAGGCTAATTAATTAGCCTTACACTCGGGCTGGTAGTCTGTCGTGTCTCTCGGTGTGCTCTCACCTACACACATGCAGAAAATGCAAATTGTTCATCCGTCCGCGAACAAGAAAAATCTCGTTGAGCAAAACTCGGCCGATAATATCTTAACGAATCAATTACGGAGTATGCAGCATAGCAGGGAGTATATGGCTGTGGTGAGGGAAAGAGAAAGAGAGCGAGTGCCGGCAGCTGGAGCAGCAGCGCGCGAGCGCAACAAACTGCGCACCGCGAAACTTATAATTTCTTATCAGGCGGCGGCAATCTGAGCGCGCGGCAGCGCTCCCGAGCCGGGTGTATCATGTTACAGCGAGGGGGGGCCATATTTCAGCCGTTCGACGCGCTACTGCACCTACCCTTCGGAGCGTTCTTTGTTTTCAAACTCAAAACTAGCGAGATCGACTGCGAGAGCTTCGGAGTCAAAAGCCAAAAAGGGGTGGTATAGAGAGCGGGCAGGCTCTATATGATGGGGGGACAAAGAGTATATGCACGGATCCCCCCACTGCCCTTCTGGCGCTCACCGGTTCGCCAAGAGCCACGTGGAGCGCTTGGCGTTGCGCTCGACACCTTATTTACGCAGCGCAGCTCTTACAGAGGCGCGCGCCTACGTGTAATGTCGGGGGCCTCTCGCGAAAGGGCTGCTGCTTTCTTTCTCTCGGCGTTACTGCGGTACACACTCTGTGCGAGCTCACGAGGCGCGAATGAAATATCGTCGAAGCCCGGCTGTTGCGGAGCCAGGGGGTGGGTGGAGGGGGCCACACGTCTACGCGAGATTGATGCTGCCGGCGCTGCGTCGAGCAACCGGTTGATTCCTCAGCGCCACGCCCCGGCGCGCCCTTGACTCAGCCCTTCCCTCTCTTTCTTCACACCGCTTGGCCCGCATTACCCACCTATGCGCTTAGGCTCTCGGTCCCTCCGCGCTAAGGCTTTTTTTCGCCGCAATCCCATAACCCGGAGCGTCTTTGCCTGGCGAAAAATATTCCTGGGACGATTGTCATGAACCGATCATTATCAAGTTTCATCTTTTCAGCCGTTACACAAGCGACACACGTCCTTACATCGGGATTAGCAGAAGGGCAACATGGGTGTAGTTACGGCCTCTTTCTCTCGACTGCTGCAACCCCGATCGGCAGGCTCGTGGCGTCGAACAAAGCCGAGGCCGTGGCGGCGGAGTTTTGTCAAGCTGCGACACGGAAATCATCTGGTATATCTGCGCGCGTGCAATTATCGCCGGGCGAAAAAACGACATGGGGGGACAAGCGCACGACGACGATGGCCGCTGGAGAAGGGGGCAGAGAGAGAAAGAGCGATCGGGCCCCGGCGGGACTCCGGGAGCGACAATGGGACCCTGGAAGCACCGGCTGCAGGCACACAGCCTATAGAGAGAGAGAGAGAGAGACACGCGCGCGCTTCGACTATTGATTTTTCGAGGAGCGGCCGTGCGTGCACGCGCACCTCCCCCCGGCCTCTTCTTTCGACTGCGCGTACACGCGGGAAAAAGTGCCATGTAGCACACTCACACGTGCGCGCGCGTTATGTGTATGTGTCCCCGTGAATGGGCTGCGCGCTTACACAATGCCCGCGTAATTACTGGCGTCGCGGCCCCTGCGTGCGCTTGCTCGCTTATCTCGAAAGGAGCTGTACACGGAGAAAGAGGCTGAAGGGGGGTGGGTGAGGAGGAAAGCTGCGCTGTCGCGGACGATTGCCGAGCTCTCTTGGTCTCCCGAAAGAAAAAAACGATCGCGCCTCGCTAACAGACTGTCGGACCTACTCTCTCTCTCTCTCTGCGCCCCCCTCGCAGCTCAAATGCCGGGCGATCGATAAATTAGGCGGCTTAATTAGAGGCCGCGCGCTCGGCTTTGGCCGGCTGTTCTCGGCAACTCGTGCGTTACACGCGCGTACAGCTCTTTCTCTCCCTCGCTTGGTCTTGGTGTTTACCACACCCTCGGTGAGAGAGAGGCTATACGCTCGACGCGTCGCTTCGTACGGCTACTTTTGCTGCTGGGCGTTATGACAGCTCGATTAGCCGCTCGGGCGCGCTCGTGGGTGTGTATTAGGGAAATGAAGTTTCACGTCGGCTTACCGGCTTGGCTTTTAATGATTTTCCCTGCTCCAGGCTGAATCACGTGATTGACATTGCTCTCGTCTCTCTCTCTCTATCTCGCTCACGCTCTCGTGACCAGTTCCAGCTGACTGAGACCATATGCGGCTATTGTCACGTTATTTCGTCGCCTTTGTAGAAATTATTATCATTTTATTGGAGTCCCGACGCGATTAAATCGACTACTACGGCAAATATTTATAAAATCAAAGTGGTAACGCTCGGCTTGTATAGGGATATTAAGTTTTCACGATATATATAATTCGAGTCAAAGTAATTGCGAGAGTCCGTTTAATCCGGTCTTAATAAGGAGAATAACAACGGCGCGTGTAATACTGATAATTTCGATAACTCGCCGCTGGAGAGTGCCTGCGCGCGAGAAAACTGGCCGTTTTTTACGCCCTCGGTAATTTTTTTTATCTCCCCGAGGCGTGACTCTAGTGCAGCTGCAGGTATATGGCTCTCGTGAGCGCGACGGCGGGTAAACGGTACGCGCCCGGCTTTCCGATAAAATGACTTAATAGCCGCGATTAGACGTATCGCTTTAAAAGGCAAATAACGCCCGACGCTCGTGTTGCTCTGCTGGTCGTCGTCCTCGCTCTCCCTCTCTTGAGCGCGCGTGCGCTGGCAATCGGTGACGTGTCGCGGGGATAATCCCTCCCGACGACTAGCGGCCAACGTCGGCTTTCCATATTATGTTAATCCGGCCTCTCGACTCGCCTCTCTCGCTTCTCTTCACTCCGCCACCACCCTCGTCTACTTTTCCGATTGTCGCGACGAGCAATTCCAAAGGCAAACCGACAAATTCATTCAGCCCCCGGGGTTATTATCATAATTTTCCAAGCGTTTCCATCAAAGTGCTGCCGCTGAGGACGACGCTGCTTTCACTGCTCAAGGACAGGAGTTTGATCTTGTTTGAACATTGTAATTTACGAGGGCAGACAAGTTTTATGGATGCCAGACTCTTATCGCTTTTGCCCGAATCAACGTTTAAATGTTTCTCATTTGCAAGGTTTTACAAACGCTCGTTCGTGCATACGCGCATTGAAATCAGCAGGTAAACGAATCATTAAAGACATCTTGAAAACAGCCTTGACCAAAAGTAATCGACTCTTTTTTTAATCGACTCAATTCAAATGCAACAAACATGCAGAAGAAAGTCAATGATTCTGTCCGTGTCTCTCTCTCGAAAAAAGGGAAATTTCAGCGAGTAGTCCATTTGAATTTTTTCAATTAGCCCACTACTGCCAGCCCAGGTAATCCGCTTCTGGCAATAAATCCAGCTTTTACGAGATCATAAAGAGCTCGACAACGTGGCCGGCCGAGCTGTCTGGATAAAAACGTGGGGCACGAGAGTGAGTGAGAGAAAAAGTGCGATCGAATCGTCGCGGGAACGAGGCTATTTTTCAAGCCGGGGCAAATTTCCCGGGAGCGCGCGAGACAGAGCGGCGGGTCATGCATGCACGCGCGAGTGGAAGAAAAGCTTGCGGGGCTTTATCGGCTCTTGCCTGTCCGCGGCTCGTTAGCCAATTTCTCGGGCTCCCGCGCTGAATTGACGCGCGAGACCCGCTACGATCGCTGACGACGCCGCCGTTTCCGATGTGCGACGACCAACTTGTTGTCGTTCTCCACAAAAACGTCCCCCCTTCCTTCTCCAGTGGTGGTCGTTTGTCATCGTTTCCGTCTCATCGACGACTTTGCTAGCTCGAAAGCGCGACACTGGAAATTCGATTATTCCTTGCTCTTGATTACCGTTGTTTCACGCTCTTCGCCGGGGAATGGTGTTGCGTGACGGCGCTATTCAATTACTAATTTGCTTCCAATCGATTGGAATATTCTTTTACAATTTCGCCTTTTTTTATACACGTACAATATTTTGTTTCGTGGAAAGTAAAAAAATAGTCGGAATAAAATTTGTTGCACGGCCGAATATTATATTTCCAACGGATACTTCGGATAAAAATGAAAATAAAAATAAAAAAAAGAATATTTAAATTGATTAAGGTATATTCATGACTGAAATTGAATTATAACGGCTGGTCGTTTTGCACTGATTTGATAATTTCGTCGAGGGGGTCTGATGATACAAAAGAAATTATCCCCCAACATGGGATGAGCTTCGGACGCTAAGCGAATTTGAATAAATTATCCCTCGGCCTGCGGACGAGGAGAGCCTCTCTCGTCCCCTTTATTCGGCAATAATCAGTGATTTTTCCCCGAAAAGTCGAGGAGCAGCAACAGGGGAAGACAAGCAAGGAATAGGGAGAGAGAGAAAGAGAAGCATAGCCCACGGGGCGAGGGTCAGTTTCGGATGACTATGCATCGAGGGTTTCCTCGCGATTCGAGTTTCGCCAGGGGGGCGAAGGGGAGTTGACGTGCACGGACGTTGTGGCCCAGGTAAAGATCGGAATTCAGCGGCATGGGAAGTTGCGGGGCTTCGGAATAAGGGAGTATCGGTGTAGAACCGAGGGAGAGCCCGGGGGCAGATACAGCCAGGCGAGAGCGATGATTTATAATGACTGGCTCATTGTTACCGGCTCGACCGGTAAATAATAAGCCCCGCGTGCTATATCGTTATTATTATCGTCGTAGCGAGTCTCGCACATTGACTCTATGTGCGCCTCCTCTCCATCTGCCGCCCTGTCTTTATGTACTGCACAGGCACCGCTGCTGGCTCTGCGAAGTTTCGCGACTTCTGCACCGAGCTAAGCTAAGCTCGAACACATCACCCCCCCCCCTCGACCATACATATTATACCCCCACACACTGGTGCACGGAGCTAGACATCTGGTGGTGTGGACACCTGCAGTACGAGCGATAAGGACGGAGTCGGGCGAAGGTTGCGAACTTGACAACTCGGAAGCACTGAAGTTTGAAGCGATTTGACAGATTGCCACCAGCGGAGGAAGAGCAGGAGCTGCTGCTGGCGGTGGGGCGAGAGGAAAGCTTTAGAACCCTAGCGCGGCAGATGCGGCGAAACAAAGAGCGCGCGCTGTACAGTTGCGAAAAGAAAAATGGCCGAAGCGGTGCCGAAATCTACCAAATCGGCTCTATGCCTGTATAACTATACCGAAGCTCCGATGGCTTTTGCTAATATACCTTGGCTCTTAAATCGGTAAATTAAAAAGACCGAAGAAGGCTGCGTCCAGCTGATTCGTCTTGGCTGTAGCCTTGCTGAACACAGAGCAGCGAGTTTCACCGCTCATTGCTTTCGATAATTTAGATACGCGGTTAAATTATTCTATCGTTACGAAGAGACAACTTTTGCGCTCCGACTCTCTCTCTCTCTCTCTCTCTCTCTCTCTCTCTCTCTCTCTTGCATTTGATTAATTAGCGAGCGAACTGCGCCTGTAACAGAGCAAGTAGATCAACTGGAGATAGTCGCTCTCTTAACTGACTGTCGTCTACTACGTGCGGCATAACAGTAATTAGTGCCCTCCCTTCGCCAACCCCTCATCCCTCCCTATGAGAAACTTACTAATGATCGGGCCACATTAAATTAAACAATCAGATAAATTATGTAACACCGCCCGGCGTAGGGAGCTTTTCTCTTGTCCGTGTCCGTGTATGTATACCTTGTACATTTGCTTGCGCGTGCGTTCTCTCGTGAGGCGAAATCGTGAAAAGCGGCTTTCCCCGCACGTACAGGCTCCTTTTGTAGAGGATCGAGTAACAACAACAACACCGGCAACAGAGCTGTTCCCAGAACTGCGATATGATGAATCGGCAGCCGAGGAGAAAGAGCAAGAGCTGCGCCTCGCTGGAGAGCGAGTAAATGCAAGCACAGCCTCCTCTAGCTCTCGATCGACAGCAGCAGCAGCAAGCGCAGGTGTGTGCTTTCGCGTGGGCGTATTCGCGTGGCGGCAGCGGGAGCCGCTGCTAGCGACTACTTTTTCGCAGGCAAATAAAAGCGTGCGCGGCGCCCAGCAGCAGCCAGCACGGACTTCTCGTCCTCGATGCCGCAGTCGCGTCGTGTGTGTGGATATAAACAGTGGGGACCAGAGCCGGTAATGGCCCCCAAAGGGATCGTTAACTCTCTCGCGGATTCGTTCGAAGCGATTCTATACACCGCCGCCGCAGCTGGCAAGAGGAGATCCGCGAGCTGGCAGGAGAGAGATCGTGGCGCACGAGCGGACGCTTTTCTTTCTCTCTCTCTCTCCCCATGTATATATCTCGAGACTCGGCGGAGGATATGCGGGCTCCATACTGTCCCCGCCGAGAGAAAGAGAGCCGGGGCCGCCGTTGCCCTGGGCCCCGCGCGTACTTTTCTCTCCCCATCCAGCCTCACCTCCGCTCTTTCTTTCTCTCTGCGCCCTTTCATCTTCGTCGCTGCCTGCATGCACCGGGAGTAGCTGCTGCTGCTGCTGGCAAACGAGTAGGCAAGAGAGTGTTGCATCGGGGCTATCTTCATTCGCCCGCGCTAGAGCCTCGGTCGTGCGAAAGGGGGTGGAAGGGCCAGAGCCCCGTTATTTACGACGAGTGATTTTTAATTTTGCGTACGAGGCCGCCGCGAGGCCCAAAGCGCCAGCCCGTTGCGTGTAATTGCTCGGATACGGGAGAATAGGCGAGGAGCGAGCTAACCCCTCCACCTGGACCTCCTCCTCCTCCTCCTCGGGTATTAAGTGGACTTTTTGGTCTGGCCATCCACCGGCGTGGGAGGTTTTGAGAAATACGGCGCAGCAGGCCCCGCGGGCTGCGATTAGGCGCGAAACGTTTGTCATCGTTACGCTCGATTGGAAAAGGAGCCGCTCTTACTCCGGGCCTCCGGGCTAAGAATAAGCGCGCGATTTTTTTTCAATTAATCTCACGGCAGAGAGAGAGAACCGCTACCTCCCCTCCCTCCTCTCGACGATTTATTCTAAATAAGTTCCGAGCGCCCCCGAGTGTTGGATTTATTTACGAGTCTGGCCTGGGGATGTCTTTAACGGCTGCGATAAAAATGAATTGGATGCATTTTAATTTTTGCCCCGTCTCTCCGAGGCTGATACGTGTGTGCGTGCTTGTGACGCGTGTATGGCATGACTAAAAGCGGGAACGGTCGGTTTGCGGATCGCAGTTGTAAGTAGTTGGGGATCGAAGAAGTTTGGGCAGCCGCCGCCGACGACAACGACGACGACGACAGAATTTTCATGGTCTCGTCATACAGGTGTAATGGTGGCGTGTGCGGGAGTATGAGAGAGTAGGGCTGGCTTTTGCGGGATAAGAAAGTTTCTGCGGTGGCGCGGTGAAAAGAAAAGCAAAATCACATTTGGGAGGGCCCGGGGGCTGCTGCAGCAGCCAGCCCAACGACCGACTCTCCTACACCCGACAGATTTTCCAAGTGTCAGGAAACACTTTAATGAAAACTTCTTGAGGGTGAAAGGGAGAGGGGAGAGGCTTTGCGGTGCGCTCATGTGTTGGTGCGGGAAAGGGACGCGTGTGCGGCACATGCGGGGAAGAAAGAATTGTTGCGCGCGTACGTAGTTCGAGCAGTATAGTCGTATCGCGTCGTCGTCGTCAACAGTGGTAGTGACGTAGGGAAAAGGAGGATGGGAGGGAAACGGGCCAGACCGAGGGGGAAATCTCGCGGAAGAAGTTCGAAAGGCTCGGCTATAGGTGGAAGAAGAAAATATTTACGCGGCCCGAGACGCCGGGGCGGGCCGGAAGAAGGAGAGAGACAGACGGAAAGAGCGAGGGAGAGCTACAGGAAAAAAGAGGGCTGCTGCTGCGTCGTCGGGCAAGGAAGGTCTGTGTCTGCATCCGTGTGTGTGTAGGTCCCAGCAGAAAACT
The DNA here is from genome assembly GCA_030522585.1 of Anagyrus pseudococci. Classification (NCBI taxonomy): domain Eukaryota; kingdom Metazoa; phylum Arthropoda; class Insecta; order Hymenoptera; family Encyrtidae; genus Anagyrus; species Anagyrus pseudococci. Next base: position 52,246 of record JAPYYQ010001394.1, read on the forward strand.
CGTTCGACTCGCGCGCTGGAGTCATAGTCGCTCCGTCTCGCTCTCTAGCCCCGGCTACCCGTTTCTTTTATCTCGCAAACCGCAACGCCGAAAGGCTTTTAGGGGACCGACGTCGCTGGTATGTCATTGATATACAGCCTCGGAGCGAGAGAGCCAGTCACGGGGACGAGAGAAGGAGCGAGAGGAAGAAGGGGGAGAGCCGCTCGAGGCTCCAGCGGCGACGGCGGAGGCCCAACGGGACCAAACGCTAAAAAGTACAGCATGAACGCTAACGAATCCCCGGGGAGTGCGGCGTACTGCGCTGCAACAGGCATATATAGAAAGATAGAGGCTATACAGGGGGGAGATGAGCGAGGATGGAGAGAAAGAAAGAGAGAACGACCCTGACTGCGGCACACGCTCGGTTTTGGTGTTTTCCAGCGCTTGCGCGCCCCCGAAGACAGACGAAGCCGAGCCTGGCGTCCAGAGAACTCAAGAGGGAGCATTGCAGAAGGAGGGGGGAGCTAGGGAAGGCGCGAGAGGCCGACCCCCTATAGAAATGCTAATGACCCGACACCACACACGAGCGGCCGACTGGTGCTGCGGACGACGTTGCCGTGTTACATTGCGCGTATACGCGCTAACGTGTGTCGTGCATTTGTCGGCGCGTGCGCTCGGCTATCGCGGCCCACCGCCATCTCGCCAGCAACCCCTATCCCGGCCGAAATCGCGCGAGACTAATCTCCGTGTCGGATCGGCCGGAGATTCTCTCACGGGCCTTCTTCCGCCGCATCGCTCCGTCCTCGATCCGATGATGATTTATTTCGCGATCTGCAGAGGCGTGGATAGAAGAGAGCGTGTGTCCGACCCCCACAAAGGATTGCCAGCACTGGAAAACAGGCTAAAAGTGGGGTGGCAATCCAGGGGGGCCGCTGGGGCTTGTTGACTTTTCGCGCGCATTATCGAGAGACGCCGGCGGCGGATGTACGCCGAGGACTAAGCCGATTAGCGCGTGTTTGCCGAGCGGCGCGCAGCTTGGATAAAAAAAAAGAGTGCGCTTCCGCGTAGCCAACCCCCATGAAACAACGAGAAGCCGTGAGCCCACGGACTTTCACACGCGCTTTTCTCTGGTGTAGGCGCGAGCTTTGCCATACCGGCCTTTTTCCTGTCGCGATTTTTTCAATTTCATTTTCGGCAAGCCCGGCGAGTCGAGTCAATAGACGCTGGCCGAAGCTCCCCCCCTTCCCCGGGGGCGGCGCGCCGACGGGACGGAATTTAAATTTCCTTTGATGTTTGGCTAGTAGTCTCGATTGTTTTCCCCCCGATTTAATTGGAATGCCAACGTTAGGGGAGATTACCTTTTTCGTCCCGTTATTGATAATGTTTGCATATTTTTGGAAAGGGTGGCTAGGGGCGAGAGCAGCAGCGACTATGGCAATATGGGGGTTATACTCTTTGTTTTTTTTCGGGGAGCTGTTTGGGAAACGGGAGTCTGCCGGTGTATATGCAGGATGCTAAGTGATTACAGTCACAATAGGCCGATTCTCTCACAATTAAACAAGAGAAAAGTCAATCGGCATTACGGCGCGCAAAAGCAATTCTCACGAATAATCGCTCATGCGCACGCACGTGCTATTGCTCGCGATAACAGATCGGCCGGGCATGCGAGCAGAAGCTCGCTTGGCGCCAGTTTCGAGAGAGATGCTATCTTAGCGGCCCGGCCGATCTCCGATCTGCGGAATTTCCGGCATCTTGCGTCCTCCAGAGAGGAGAGAGAGAGCTACTTAACCGCGCGACTGATTTACGGAAGAGAGCGAGAGGGAGGAATAAGCAAGTGTTGCCAAAGTCCCCGCGGGCGTAATTGAGCTGGAGCGCAACTTTTGCTCTATCTCGCGCAAGAAATCCCGCGGCTGTCCCCCCCCCCCCCCCCGGGCTCCCCGGAATCGTTGTCTTACAGCCAGTCCCGCCGGCTTATCGGTCCTCCCAGCTCTCCTCTCCCGAGGATGCCGCAGAGTTTCTCGCCCCCCCCCCTTCGTCTCGTGCGCGCACACGCTCTCTGGCAAGACGTATTGCCGGCGTGTTCCGCTCTTGCTTCTTAATCCTCGAACTTGCTCTCTACGTCGACGCGAGTTTATATACAGCTGGGGCCCCGGCAGTGCTCTCGTGTGCCATGTCCCTGCGATAAATTATTCTAATGCGAATTTCAGTTTCTCTCGGGCCTTTATGCAGCCCGGGGAATTAGTTCGGCCTCGCGCACTTAGCAGCCCTATCAGACGAATAGTTTGTACATTTCCGAAATCCGTGTCCTACGCGAACGGACCCTATGTGCAGCTGATAAGAATGGCGTCGAGTGTTGTGTGTTCGACCCCGGAGAACAAATAATTATTTCCCAGCTGGTGTACAGCAGTAGGAGAGTTGTCGGTGGAGAGCAGCCCATCATTACTCTTCCATCTCCGAGCGCGCCCGAGCGGGCCGTTAATACATCACGCGGACGCGCGCGCGCGCGCGCGAAAGGCAAGCGGGAGGAGCCGGAGGCGGATTCACACGGCTCGCGCATAAACGACGGACGTTGTCACGCGTAGAAGCCGTGCCGCACGCGACGTTGTGGAAACTATAAGCTCTCCCCCCTTCCCCAGCCGACATCCTCCTCCGGGTTCCTACTTCAAATTGTAATTCACCGGCGGCAGCAGCTACGGACACGCGCGCGCATCCCCTTCGAACACTCTCGACTCGTAAAGAAAATCTTTCCTCGCTCGATCGCGACAATGGAGATGCTCTTTTCCTTTCTTTCTTTCCTTCTCGAGTCCCCTCTCTATTTCTCTTCTGCCTAGATTTCTCTTGGTTAAGACGCGAGAGAAAAAGGAAAAAGCGAGAGAAAGAGAGTGCCTGACTGGTAGGATAAAAGAGAGGGAGCAGTGCAGCTGTAGGTGTGTAGGTGTTAGCCGGGGGTATACCTGGGGGACCGGTCAGCTGCGACGAGCTGACTCGGAACGACGAGTTCGCCCCGGTGGCTTTCACGCTTTTACAAGTCGGAAGCGCGAGGAGAGAGAGAGCGCGCTAGAGCAAGGCTAGACCGAGTGTGACGCTAATGGAATTTGGAAGCCCGTCGATCGGCTAACTTATAGATCCCCCCATACCCTGCCTCTACTGTTCTTTCAACTCTTGGAACGAGTTGGTTTTCTTCTTTTTTTTTTATTCCAAAACGGACAACGTATGCTCTCGACGCTTCTTTTTTTTCTCTCTCAATTATAACGCGTTTTCGATCGTCCTCGTCGTCGCGCAGGCTTATTTAACTCGATTATGCCAACGAATGGAATCCGTGCCTAATGAACTTTGAAAACCGAGCGGCCGTCAATTACACGAGCCTATCTCCTCCCGGTCTCTCTCTCTCACACACTCTCCCTCTCGCTGTCAGACTGTCGACAGGCAGCGGCTCTCTGGTGACGTAGAAATTACACGTCCCGCGTTGATAAAGCTAGAGATCTGTTTTTCGAGGCCCCTCTTATACGCGCGATCCTACGACTTGACGAGGCTCGAACGGCCGGCGTGCCTGGGAGATTGAGGGATCACCATCAAAGTGTGTAGATCGCTGCCAGCAGCAGCATGTGTGTCAGGCCAAAGGGAGAGGTGGGGGGGAGCTCCGAGTACGTGTTGTTCTCGTAAAATAATCAGGGCTCATTGGCTCAATAAAGCGCTGCGGGATAGAAAGGGAGCCGGAGAAGAGACTCGCGGATAAATAAGCCGGACTCCTCGGAAGACGAGCGTAGTGGCGCGTCCAAGGTTCTTAGGAGCGAGCCCGGGGGCCAATGCCAAAGTGCAGCATTGATGGACTGGTGAGAGGCCCCCGGAAACCGCCATTACGCTGTTTTAATGCCTTAAGTATTTAAGCGTCATGAGAGCCTTTGGGGGGGGGGGGGGAAGGGGGGGCCGTCGACACTAGGAAGTGGGCGTGCGGGCAAGCTGGAAAGGGGTGTCCGCGGAGGGGACTCGGATTCAAGGACCTCCATCGTTTTTCTCTCGCTCGCAGTGCTGCTGCTGCTGCTACGCGGCAGATGTGTGCCGCTATTGCAACCGGCAGTAGCTCCGAAGCTGTGTAATTGCGAGAGAGTAGGACGCGCGGCCCCCGCTTATACTTGACGAAATTGCCCCGGCAACGACTGTGTGTTCCCTCCTCTCTCTTTCTATAGATCGCCAGGCTATACGCTTCTTACGAATACGCGCGTGTCGGTAGCGAGGAGCTCTTAACTGGCATTGTTCGCGGGTCTCCTTGCAAGGCGCTCCATTGAGCCCTCCAGCAAGCCCAAGTGTCGATTCGGAGCCTTTGTGCTTGTTATTAAGCACCACCCCTCCCAGCTTTAGCCTCTTACTTCAGTGCGCTACCCTCCTGTGATTGCCGCTTGCATACATGAAGTGCCCCCCCCCCCCGTTATTCGGCCTGGACTTTTTAATCGTTACTCCTTCACTGCGTTGGCCCGGCCCTCCTTTGTTTCTGCCAAATTTCGTTTATTGGTTCAAACTGGAACGACCAGCCCATTCCTTCTCTATTTTTTTATTTTACATACCCCGAGTAAACTTTTACCGAAAATATTGATCTAATCGCGGAAATTCAAACTCGCTCCGGCCCTCCCCCCGCGCGCGTTTTTCGATTCGAGCAAATAAATCGGGTAAAATTCGAAACGAGCATTGAAATATCGAGCTGTTACGAAGTTTCCTCGCAAAGCCCAACGTTTTTCCCGTCAAAGCAGCGCCAATCTCGTATAGTGCACTCTTGAAAAGCTAATATTTGCCACTGATTCGCTAGGAGAGAGAGAGCATAAAGAGAGCGAGAGACAGAGGGAGAAAGAGCGGCAAAAGGGGAGGGGCGACGGGCAATGATAATCAGAGGAAAACACGCTGCATTAAGAGAAAACGGCAAAATTACTTTTTTTTTCTCCATCGGCCTTTCTGCGCCTGGTGTCCATCACTCGCTTCATTTAGCCAATCAAAGCGCCGGGAATCAAAGCCCCGATGGAAATAAAAAGGCGTAGGGAGGAGGTAACGAGGGCGATGCTGCGGGTGGTGGGGGGGGGGGGATATCGCGGATCGGAAGAAAGGAGAGAGAGAGTGGCTTTGCATACCGTCGGTGGGAGGAGGTAGTCCTTCGCATCCGTAATTAAACGGCTTCCCACAATAAACGAGATCATAAACATTGGAAAGCCAGGGGGTAGAGCCTCGAAGAAAAGTATCGGCGATAGCGGCGCGCCGTCGAGAAGAAGCAAGAGCAGAGTAGGAGGCAAAGGGAGGGGGGAGGAGAAGAGGTCTCGGCTCCCAATTAACGAGCAATCTTCGTGCTCTCGCGCACTCGGCTTCATGGCCCGCTAGTACATCTGGAGGAAGAGAGGCCGATCCCTCTCTCGCTCCTAATCTAATTAACGTTCATACTCGATTGGTCCGAGGCAAGCGGTAGTTCGGGGAGTGTATAGCGGCCATTCGGTCTACCGAGAGGAGTCATCGACGGATCGACGGCTGCTCTCCCGCGCCGGCGTGTCGCTCCTCTTGGCGCCGCGCCGAAATTAACGCTGCGATCGAGGGGGGATGAGCAGAAGACGATGGGGACCCCCCCTACGTCCTGGTTCCAGCTCCAGCGGTGTATGTGCGAGCTACGGGCACACTACTATCGCCGACGACGACAAGTGAGCCTCAATTCGACGGCTTTGTCTGCGAGATGTATCGATCGAGCACTCGCGCGCGACCTCCGGCCGGCTCTCCCCGTTGCCCTCTCTATTGCTGCACATACTCGACAAGATCAAGGCCCGTCCGGCGCCTGCTGCCTCCGCTGCTGCACTGCGGGACGCCTACGCTTGTACGCGTTTATATGGACTCGTGTCGGGAATACGCTCGTCGGTCACGGACGACACTCCCGTGCGTTACGCTACACACAGAGAGAGCCGCATTAGCTTCACCTTTTCCCTTGCGCCTGCTGCTGCGCCAGCCACGTGGGCTGAATGTACGTGTATTTTTCAGGCAGGGGAAGAAAAAAAAAGATTCCATGATGGACACTGTCCGGTCGATTACGCGTCGCCGAGAGCTAACGCTGCTGCTCATTAAGTTTGAAGAGACGTTCTTTGTCGACTGGAAATCGTAGGCGGCATCGTTGCCTATAAACAAACGTCTTTATTCCTTCGTAAAACGGACGAATAGTAGTTTATTTACTTCTTTAATATCTCGATTTGCCGGGGCAGAAATGGACGCGGAGAGCTGCGGCCTGCTCTTTGTCCGCATAGTGCCAGAGTCGATTGCATTTGGTCGGAGACGCGGCGGACGCTGGCCTGTGCGCTGTTTGTTCGCACAAATGGGGAATATGAGGCGACGGGATGGATGCACTCGAGATAGCGTGTGCGATGGATATGGACTAGACGCGGCTCTGCGGGCCTCAATAGACGCTGCTGCACTGCGCAGTAATCCGCTGCCTCTCTCGCTCGACGAGCGAGTCACATGAAAGCCTATATAGCTACGGCCTCCCCAAATGGATTGATGCGTTGCCTGGAGAAAGGGCCTCAGCCGGCGCGTACGAGAAAGTATAGAAGTGCCGAGGAGAGCGAGGACACAGAGGCACAGTGATACGCTCCTGGCATGAAACGAGGCGCAAGGGCGTTGCAGGCGTTTTGAATGAGAAACGACGGAGGAGAGGTTGACACTCCGACGCCCACGATCGCGCCGCGCAGTTTCTCTTTCTGCTTCGCTGCGCGTCTGCGTTTCCGCTGCGCGCAACTAAATCTCCGCGGCCCGCTAAAAGATTATTTTTCCATCGTCGCGATCGGGCTTTACCACTGTCTGCTGCATTAATGCAACACATCGTCAATAGCACGACGGTAGTAATATAGACGCTTACAGGCGGGCCCTGCATCACAGACGGCCTCTATCGACATTCGGGGGGTCCACGTGCAATTGAAGGGCTCAATAGGTTCTCGAACATCGGCGGTCCACTTGATTATGGATACGACGCCGTCGCCAGCAAAGATAAAAGGAACGGCTATTTTGTCTCGGAGCTTTTTTCGTCGACCAAAGCCTTTGACGCAGAGAGAATCTTCAGGCTACGGGCTTTTTTTTATTCTTTGCGCCGTCTGGCTTTGATTTTTCGATTGTTAGGGATTTGTTGTTCAGGATATTACTCGATATAAAATGTATGTTCTTAAACGAACCTATTTCTACGCGAAAACTAATCATTTGTTTGTGAGTGTAGTCGATGGGCTCTCTCGATGGCGTTTAGCAAATAATTTCCAGTGCAATTGAATGAAAACGGGGCACAAAGACGACTGCTGGCGTTGCTGCTTCTTGATAATCATTATTGCTCAATCACTTGCTCAGCGAAAGTTTAAGTGAGCTTTCATCTGGCCATTATTTACGCTTGATGCGCGCAATGGATAGCGCGCCCCGAGAGAGTGAGTCAATGACGTGTGCGGCTCGCAACGACGGCTGGGGGAAAGAGCGCGAGTCAAAGCGCATATTGTGCGCGATATGAGCTGGACTATCAAAGTCCGCGGCAAAGAAGGCGCATTAATTCAATTCGCTTTCATCTGCAGCCATTGTGGGAAGATCCTATCTATCCGGTATTTTTAAATACCCCCTTGCTTGTTGATGCCGCTGCTGCAATTGTCAAAGTTGTTTGCAACGCTCACGATAGAGGAGGAGCTCTCCTCCACATGGAGCCAGTCGCGTGACAACGAGCTTGTTTATTTGTCGGAAATGTACAACTCACGGGCTTTCGGGCGCGCTTTCTCGCTTCTGCAGCGGCCTCGCGTGCGCCGCGGAATTGAATTCAGCGATAAAAGCTCTCGCTGTTTCTTTCCCTCTTTCTCGCTTTTTTTCTCGGTGATAATAGCCGAGGAGCCCAAAGACCGACGGCACTTGTGTAATTGGCGCGCGACTTTGACGAGCCGACCAAATGAGAATTTCAACTTACTCTTCGATACTTACAGCCCCATCGACCACGAGAGCTGTTGAGCAAGGGGGGAAAAAGAGAATTGCCGAGATGTTTATTAATGCTCACGCGGACCTGTAGCCTATTTAGCAAAGCCAAAATGCGCGAGCTGCGAGCGATATCTCCTCATCGATAATTTATTTCGCGCTGATTTATCGACTTGCTATCTGCGCGAAGAGGAGAGAGAGAAAGAAAACTCGGTCTCTTTCGATTATTTATGCAACGTTAAGCTACAGCGCCATCACAAGAGCTCAGGCTTTTTATCCCAACGTCCGTCGGTTTCTCGAGAAAATTTTCCGCCGCTCCCTTCTTGGCGCCTACGAGCATTTTTCTTCGTTTTTCCTTGTTTTTTTGTTATTACCATCAGCTGTCTTTTTTCTATTGCTCTCGTTAACGGAGATTTTGAAATTCATGAAGTTTACCGTGTCTCCGACACCCGGACGTCGTTTGCTCTGGCGACAAATAAATAAGCTCTTGCGGCGCCGGTAGCGCTGCTCGCGCGCGCCCGGCTCACGCCTGCCTTGTCGATCGAGCTAATAATTCATTACTAGCGCGCCTCAACGACACTTTGATTTGCGTATTAAAATGACTCGCGCTCTGGCGCTGATAATAATTTATATACCAGTAGCCGAGGCTAATAAAGTTTCATGAAAACGTCGCGAGATTGAGATTTTTTTTCTTATTGCAATTTCGAATCTAAGAACGTGAGCCTGTCAGTATTTAGTAGGTGAAATAAAGATTTTGTTATCAATAAAATAAAATGGAATACGAATATGAAACAAATTTTAATATTCTTGTTATTCTTTTTCTGTTTCAGGTAAGGCTAATTTCAAAACCAAGTCAATAGCAAAGGGAACATCCTTTCTATACGCGTGAGTACGATCGAACCACATAGTTCCTTGAAAAATCAATTTTTCACTGGTTATTATCGGGAGAGGGGAAGCGTCGGCCGAGAGGTCAGACTCTCAAGAGCTGCGAGCTTTCCCAATTACGCGCTTGTTTCTCTACTCCCTTTCCCAGGACTCGGTTTTTCTTATTTTTCGTCTTTCGCGAGCTGCGCACGTAACGAGGGCCGCACTTCTCGCTGCTTTCCGTCAGCTCCGGTCAATGGCTCCGTGTAAATTAATGCGATTCGTTTGTGCCGCTGACGATTAAATTTATTAACTTTGACAAGCTCGAGTGGCTTTTGCGGCTCTCTCTCTCTCCGGGAGAAAAGCGAGCCGGCGTGCCAAAGCGTAAAGAGAAATTTGCCAATGCCATTTTGAATTGAGCCGTTTTTTTTATTCTTTTAATTTAATTTATTTGGCTTTTTGGAATTGGAGAAAAATCGAATCGGCCGCTTTAATCGCGTCAGTGTACGTTTCAATTTGTAGAAATGGCAATCGGAGGGTTTTTTTATGAATGCCATTAGGCTTGTCAATCGTTATTGGCTCATTATTAATTTTTGATCAATACGAGCGAAAGGTCCTTATATAAGGTAAACAGTTATTTTTATTTTTTTGTCATAAAAATTATTCAAATTACGATGCAATAATATTAAAATTATTTCTTATCACTGACATTTGCCTTATACTTGATAGAGTACATAAAATATACAAATTTTATTTACGTACGAAGTGCATAATAAAATTATGCTAATTAAATATGTGCTTGAGTTATCAGAAGAAAAACACATAGCGACCGCGTAGAAACTCTTGAACTGGAAGGCTCTGACCTTTTTCCAGCAGACTTTTAAAACCTTTCACTTCATATCTAATAAAATTAGTATTTACCTTCGTAACTGCCATTCTTGGCATACCGTTAATGATAGTAGATTTATATGAGTCACATTTAAATTAAGAAAAATATTAAAAGGTTTATGTGTTTTACTTAAATTCTCTTTTTTTTAATGTGTGACTAATAACGAAAAGATAGGTCCAGAATGGTATAGTTTGTAGAGGGTACGAATGCCAGAGAATATAAATTTCAACTATAACTACTTTGAATCAACAATTTTATCGCGCTATAAAACAAACACACGAAATGAAGAATGTGTGAAGAAACGTATTTCGATAAAAACCAGTCACGGCTACTGGCCGAAGCAGTGTGTAAGGGGAGATGATTGATGAGCAAGCTATATCCTACTGAAATTAAGCACTAAAACCACAGAGTCATGTAAATGTTGAGACAAGATTTTTTTTTAATTCGACGCTTCCTCTTAATAGACTTTTTTATTTCATTTTATTTTTTTTTATTAAAAAAAACTCAACTATTCCAACAAAAAGTACAAAATTTGAGTTTGCACTAAATTAGTCTCGTTAGACTTTTATCTGTCGCTACGAAAATGCAAAAAGTTCAGTACAAATCGCGTGGATCATTCATAGAAATTTACCAAGCGTAGATAAACAGCTCATGAAAAATAAAGTTGTTTGCAAACGATTTTCAGTTCGGAAACATCACTAAACCATCGCAAAAGCCAAGCTCTTTCGATAAGTCCCGAAAACAGGGGAAAAAACATATCTGCTACTGGTAGCCAGATCCTTGGGCAAAACATCCTCTGGCCTCTCAAGCATATCCCCTTAATCCTCGAAAATTGCAGATTCACTTAGGCGGCCGAGGTGGAGGACGTGTTTGCGGCGAGAGGAGAGAAAAAGAAAAACGAGCAGCCGAGAAAAACAAGCCGTGTGTGTACGGGAGGCGCGCGAGAAAGAAGGGCGGGCCGACGTTAGTCAGCCAAAGAGTCGAGAGAAGAACGCGTGCCAAATACCTCCGCGTTCTCGGTTAGTGACACATAAATTCTCCGGGACTATGCGTGAACATGGACGCGCCGGAATTAATGCGCGGCTCCACATGGGTAAAGGGTGTGGAGGGTGTATAGGGAGAGAGAGAGAAGAGAGCTGGCGTCGGCTAATGAGCGTATTTATGAAGCTTTTCCGACGATGACACTGCGGCCGAGGCCACTTAAGGCGTCGCTGGCGAACGACGCCAGGGGCAGAGGCGGGGGGAGAAGGCGAGCAAAACTTTACTGCACTTAATGTCGTTAGATCGCGGGGTATGTATGTCATAGCGCCCGGGTACTTTAGATAAATCTCCGGCTCTCTCTCGACTTTGCTCGCTCTCCTCGTACTCATGGGTGAGGGGGAGCTCGGCTTGCCAGAGCCCGCTATACACGCTCAACTTCGTTTGCTCAACTTTACAGGTTTTCTCTGTTTGCTCATCCTGCGTTTTGTTTGTCTTTAGCGCGACGGCACTTGTGCGCGCGTCCGACTCGTCGTGGTCTCTAAAACTCGTAACTGCCGAGCCAGCGACGGCCGAGTCTGCAAAAAACTACTCATCGCGCACGAAGCATTTTACGGCTGTTTAACCGATCCCTCCGAGCGCATTACACCTTTCGTTCGTCTGTTATATACTCGCGCTTTAACTTCCCCCCCCCCATCCCCCTGCGTCTCTTAGCTTGCCCCATACTTATATCTTTCCGTGTAGAATAAAGCCGGAAGTTTTAGAGCTCTGCGGGCTGCGTAAAGTTTATCTTTATTCAAATCACGGGATCTTTTATCTTCGAAGATAAGAAAGCTCGGCGGCGGCCTCCGTTGACTCTCTCGAGCGCGCGCGACACTCTGTCGCGAATAAAACATTTCGCGCGCATAAGGCAGCGGTTAACGGTTTAGAGCACGTTTCAACGGACTAACCCCTTATTTTTAACCGGCCGGATAAAATCTTAATTTCGTCGTAACTTTTGCTAAATCCGAATTAATTAGTGGGACTAAGTGACTCGCGAAACACCGCGGGACGGAGAAAGAGAAAACAGACTCGCCCGACGACCGCATCGACTTATAAAGTTATACCGTTTTAAGTTAGCCAAACACTACGAAAACTTCTTAGCCAGGGGGTGGGGGGAAACAGCGAGCTCAAGGAAATATCTCGAGTAACCGTGAAAAAAGCTCAAGGCCATCGGCGCACAAAGCGGCAATTCAATGCAGATATTAGGTTAAACGAATAGCAATCATAATCCGTACAGTTATAAAGCGCGGATGGAGCTCGGCGCGCGTCTCTCCTCAGAAAAATAGAGGCCGCGCGGCTCGAAGAATACGGAGCCCGGGGGGCCAGTGGAGGCTGACTGGCTCTCTCTCTTCTCTGCAACGGGTCCGCTCGTTATAATTTTTCATTGGGGCCGCCGCAGCGGAGCTTATCGCGCCGCGCGCACGTCCAGTCCAGAGAGCAGCCGCCCGTCGCCCCGCGGAGATCGTGATCGGCGTGAAAATCGCGCGGGCTCCCCCCCTCCACTCTCCCAAGGTCCCAGAGAATACGTTGGCCAGCGGCGGCAGCGGCGGAAATCGCGCGCCCGTCAAGCTGCAACAAAGCAAGCCCGAGGTTTTACGAGGCGCCGTGTGCCGAGTGCAACGACACGATCCTCCCCCTCTCTCTCTCTCTCGGGCTCTCTTCAAGCCCACCGGGGACCAGGTGTGAATAATTGATGCGAGTCTCGCTATGAGCGCGTATGTACGCCCGAGCCTACGGACGTTCTAATAACGCGTTCTTTCGACCCCGTTATGGATGGGCTTTTTAATTGCCCCGCGGTAAAGGGGGATCTCATTGTTTTGCGCGCTATACCATCGAGATGCGAGGAGAGGAAGGGGGAGGGTAGATCTCAAGCCCCTTGGCACTGGCATACGTTGCGATGTGCTGTGGCTATCGGATATGTTTTGCCACGGCATACGGCTGTATTGATCTGTTGATATTTGTATTATGGATGCTATTATGCAAGTGCTTATTTTTATGTTGGTCAAAGTATCGTTGATACACTGAGAAAAGTATTTAATAAAAATTATTAAAAACCTAATAAAAATTACTATTTAAAATAATAATCCTGGTACAGACTCACCATGTGAATAAAA
>JAPYYQ010001395.1:0-34781 GCA_030522585.1 Anagyrus pseudococci
GAGATTTTCCGCGAGCGCTTTTTTTTTTCGCTCCCTCTCGCGGCCCGTGGCGCCCCCCGCGCACTCTCTCCTAACCCCCCTGGGCAGGGGTGGCCGCGCGCCCCCCCCCGTCCGGCGCCAGCGCTATCTCTGTCGGTCGTCCATTAGTAAATAGGAAAGATGGCAGCGGATTATTGCGCTTTTTTCTCGAGCCGCGGCGCGGCGACTGCGGCGGCGCCGACATTTTTCTCTCGTGCAGCCCCCTCGCGAAAAAGTGTCCTCCGCAGCGCAGGAGAGCCAGGAGCCCCGGGCCCGGGCACCCAGAGCCCGCGACCGCCCAGTTTGCCGCCGGAATCGCCGTTTTCGACCTGTCGCCGCGCGTTTCCGCGAGCCTCCGCTTTTTCCGCGCGCCCCAGCGGCCCCGCGTATTTTCGCGAGCCCGCGGAGCCGCCCCGGAAAAATCGCCCATCAAGCGCCGGGGGAGGGGGTGGGCTTGCGGAGGTGCCCGCGATTTTTCCTCCCGTCCCGGCCAGAGCCCGTGCCGAGGCCTCCGGAGAATTGCCCTCCCGGCTTTTAAGCGTGGCCCTGCACTTTTCACGTGCCGAGAGCTCCGCGCGCTTTGTTTACGTTCGCAGCCGACGCGCTTCTCGCCAGACGCTCGTCGTGCTCGCTCCGCGGGGGCGCGTTTTCGAGTGAGGTTGGCGTTTGTTTTGTACACTTTGTTGCTCCGCGATTGCCGAATCGATTGATTATTGCCGACTTGGCCCGTTGCGTTAGACTTTCATAGTTGGACTTTTTTAAATACTCATCATGATTGATTTGTTTGTACGTAAACACGTTGATTATTTCATGTTAATTAAATATTTCGTTTTTTTTTAAATAATTTAATTTATTAAATAGTCTCTGTAAAATTTTAATAAATTTAAAATTATTAATAATTTCTTTTCTCTTTTAATTTTTAGGCAATAGATGAGATGGAGCAGCGGGATCTCCCACAGGCAGTTCGCTTGCTGGGGGAAATGAACGCCAATGTTGTGCAAGTTAATCAACTTGTAGACAACATGCTAGTAAGGGTAAAGAATGGAGAAATTTCAACGGATAAGGGTCTTAGTTTCCTAGAAATGAAGTATCACATGCTTTTGTCCTACCTCATACATTTAACTTACGTCGTCTTGAGAAAATGTTCTGGAGAACGAATTGAAGGAGACCCATCGATTGATCGCCTAATTGAGATTAGAACAGTATTAGAAAAAATTAGGCCCATTGACAACAAACTTAAATATCAAATAGATAAGTTTGTGAAAACAGCAGTGACTGGCACAACAAATGGTGATGATCCAATCAACTTTAAACCTAATCCTGATGCCTTGATTGGAAAGTTAGATGGATCAGAAGATGAGTCTGAGAGTGATGAAGAAGGAGAAAAAGAAGGTGCCAAAACACAAAAGTCTGGAGTTTACAAACCACCTAAACTTGCTGCTGTTCATTATGGTAAATACAGCAACTGAAATATCACATATTAGCTTTTATAACTATAAAATCGATTTTGTATGTTGTACTGTAATTTAAAATTTTTTATAGATGAGGATGAAACAATGACAGAAAAAATGCGCAAAGCTGAAGAAAGAGCACGCCGACGTATTGTACATGGAACAGTACTCCGAGAGTTGAAGGAAGAATATCTTGAAGCTCCCATTGAAGATGCTAATGATGTAGGAGAAAAGCAAGCCAGTTTGGGTCGTGAAAACAAGAGGAAGATTGAGTATGAAGAAACATACATGACTCGTCTACCAGTAACAAAAGCAGAGAAGCATCGTCAGCGTCAAATGACTACTCTGGGTACCCTTGGGACAGAAATTACTACTTTTACCAGTTCTTCTTCTTCTAAAAAACGAAAAGCTCCAAAAGGAAAATCTAAAAAAAGTAAGTTTAGCAATACATAAAAAATTGTTACAAATTTATTTGTAAATAATATTTTGTAATTTTAGGTTTTAAGAAGAAACGACGTCACTAAAAAGTGACTGATTTCAATCGTCCCAAACAAAAAAAAAAATTGAGAATATTGGTACTGACTATAAAAAAGGTAAATCTTTGCAAACTTACTTTGTCACTTCCTCTTGGTAAACGAATTGCCATTAATACTCTCGTTGCTAAGTTATATTAATGAATTGATAAAAGAGTCTGCCAACAAGAAGATACTGTCAATCGGAGAATGAAAAAAAAAACGACAGTATATTATTGTGTAAGGCATCATAATGGTCGTAATTATAATTAATAATTATAGTTACTAATGATTTTAATCTCCAACTGTTATGAAAAAGATAAAAACATTTTTAAATTATAATTATTATCTTGTCTACTTTTACATGGACAAGTATTTTAACTGATGCTCATTCATTTTAAGAGAGGTGAGGAATCAGTGTTGACAGATAGTACAATTATGTCTTCTTTAATTATGGATTTTGTTGATTTTGGTATTTATGTTTAGTTTCTTTTTTTTACACAGATTATGATATAGAGTATTGATATAGATAAACAAATTTTTATTTAAATTGTAAACTATACAAAATATATTATTTATATTTATATTCAAATTTTTGTTTATTATTGTAAGTAATTTAATATTTTTTTAAGAACAATTTATCGCATCAGCCATACGAGTCTGACAACACTGATATGTATACGGACGAATTTACTTCGCGTAAGAAAATATCTAAATAAGCGATGGTGGCTTCTGAAAAAAAAATTAAAGAAAAGAATGTTATAAAGCCAAAAAAGTACATCAACCGTAAAAAAGTAAAGCTAGATTGAAATTCAAAGTTTTTTGAAATAAAAATGGCAGCGTCGTCCGAGAGACGGCGCCGAATTAATTGTTACAAAAGCGTAAAAATCACAAGACATTCACCAGAAGCAACAAACAACTTTAGGCTACCGTCGAAAATAAAAAAAAAACTTACCTTTTGGAACTATCAAAATTTCAGGTCTCTTAAGAAATTAACGGTTAATTACTCATGATCGCATGTCTTAGGATTTTCTCGCTGTTCTTAGGGTAGTAATAAATAGTAGGTAATTAGATTAAGTATTACATGTATGTTTTGTTCGTGTTTCCCCCCTGGTAAAAATGTTGAGGCTATTCAAAAAGAAAACAAAAAAAAATGAAAAAGTAAAAAAACTTTCGCTCTGTTTTAAGTTTGAAAAATCGTTTAGTTGAGTTTTTATTTTTGGCCGCGCCAAAGCGTGCCCGCCGATCTATTAATTTTCTAATACTTGAATGTAAAAGAAGCTTCATATAATCTCTAGGCATATTTAACGTGGATGTGACAAAATTCAAAATTTGACGGTGAACGTTTTTTCTCAAGCATTTGTTTCACTTTACTGTGTTCCGTTTCGTCTAAGAGAGAGAAAGCATGTAACGTCAGGGGATATTACAAAAATACAAAAATGGAGGTAATGTGGGATGGATATTACTTCAGCGCAAAATTACGTCAAAATTCGTTAAAACCTTTGGCAATGTTGTTTGGTTCTAAAAATTTTCCGATGCACCGGTCGCTAAGACAAGCTCTCGAGCTTTACCGGAACAGTAGCGCCAGGGCTTGCGAGATAGGCCTCCCTGGTTTGAATCGCGCAAATCCGGCGCTGCTGTTCGTTTTGCATTTTTCGACATGACTTTTCGGCACTAAGCGAAGCCCAATTATGTTGGTGAAGTAATTCGCTGCACCTTCCGATAAAAAAAAAGTTTTTAGCGCGCTTACGCCAATTTTGCAGGCTCGATCATTCACATATAGTACTATATATTTTTTACAAAGATGTTCATTGTTTGAGCCGATTGGCGAAGCATGATGTTACGTGCTTTTCTTTCTGTCCAATCTGTGACAAAGATTTAAAGAGGAAAAAAATGTGATAAATTATTCTTGAAGAAAAAAAAATAATAGTTAAAAAAAGGGAGAAAAAATGAAGAATGAAAGATGGACGATACTAGAGAGAAAGAGAGAGAGAGAAAGAAAAGAAATAGCACAATTGCTGGGCATTATTTACAAAGTGCTAGCAAAAAAAAGCCTAAAAAAATGAAAGAATGTCGTCAGCAGCCTCTCGTGTAGTTCCGATAAATTGAAGCCGAAATCGACGGATGTCAAGGGCGATTCGACATTAAAAACATAACAATACTTTTTTTACCTCGACTTGAAAACTCATGGTTAACTATATTGCCGTGACCTTGATATAGGTTACACAGATGGAAACAGTATTTATATTATAGCAAAGCGAGATAATTTTAAAAGCTATCTAAGAACACAAAGTAAGGATAATAATATTATATAGAGTGCAAATCCGGTCGAATTTCGCGCTTGACATTCATCCGTAATTTCGCCTTCAACGCACTTGGACGATAAAAGTAATATAATAATAATAATTCAAGAATTTTAAGCTACTCCCCCTCCGAAGAGACCACTACGAGTCCAAGCAAACTTTTCTAGGGACAGGGTTTTGAATTAAAAATAAGAAGAGAAAGATAGAGAAAGAAAATAAGTAATGATACTAAAGTAAAAAAAAAAAGAAAAGAAGCGAAAACAAAAGGAAGAAAAAAATGCAGAATAATAATAAATAAATAAATAACGGCGCGTGAGGTACGCCTGCGGAGGAAGGTGCTTATTTTCTGGCGCGCGAAGCGAGGCGACTTTTCGACGCGGCGCCTCTCGTCCAGGTTTATGAAAGCGTGTACGCGCGTTTTGCCGGGTCGCGACCTTTCCCGGGTCGCTTATAACACGGCAGGACACGCGCTCACGCCCTGGAGGAGTGAAAAGGGGCCGGCGAGTCTCGCGAGCGCGACACACATATCCGCACAGTTACTAAACTTATGTCCGAAAATCTAAGCTAATTTTAAGGGATCGCTCGACTCGGCTTTGTTACCAGTAATCGTCATTGAACTCGTGCCTGCTCTATCCACATGCCCATTATAAAGGGGATCAGATGCGACGACTTATTGATATTACGGTGACAATGACAAACAAGAAATGAAAAAAAGACAAAATAATAAACTCTGTTCGTTTTTTCTACATAGCAATGGACTAAGTTGCTGGCACAATGTACAGAATATAAAACGGAATAATGAACGCTATGCGAACAGAAAAACAACACAATAGTTATTTATACACGATTAGTTATAATGTATAAACAGTACTTGAAAAAACGGTAGAACTGTACCCCGCGGGTGTCTGTTCTACTTTGTTAAGCCCGATATGCCTTGTCTTTCAAACACTACGAAATAATAGATGATAATTTTTATTATATTAACTACTCTCAAATCAAGTACGGAGGTACCTTTAAAACGAACAGAGTTGGCATTTATCGTAATAGTTCCGAAAGAAAGAAGTAAGCAGAAAAAAAAATAACGAAAAACAAAAAAAAGTAAAAATAAACTCACGCTGCTGTCCACTGCTGAAATCTCCGCGGCACATGGCAGAAGTTTAAGAAAATGATTTATTGACAGTGTACCAATGGAATTATCGAATGATTTTTGAGATTGTATTGCGCTCGATACAGTGCGCGCATAAGAAATTTTTTAATGCCAAGAATGTTTTTATTATTGTCTATTAATTGTCATTATTGAAATTATTATCATCTTTATTATTGTAAACTATTATTGATTATTAATGATTATTATTGATTATTATTATTACTATTATTATTATTATTATTACAAATGATATTGTCATCATTGTCATCATCATCTTCATTATTATGTAGAAGGCTTTTTACTGACTGAATAAAATGTTTTAATGTCATAATTACTGGGTTCTCTTTTCCTCGACCTATACATAAAGAATATACATTTTTTAACATTATGAACAATATTGTAACAACTAATTATTAAGTCAACACGTTTTATAGCAACTACCAGTCGTTACACAAGCCGCAACATTCAGAAATGAGCTCTAGCAGGTGTAAAACAAAAAATAAATAAAAAAAAATTTTTTCAACATTTTTCAAACGTTTGAAATGAAGCAAACCACCGACGACCTCGAGCAGGCGTTAAATTGCAAACACATTGCGGTTTTACGATTGTGTTTGCGTCCATCGGCATCCTGTAGGCCTTCTGGTATTCGTCATCGTTCATTTTCTTCTTCGACCCTTTCAATCGGTCTATGAAAAGGATCAAATTTTAACGATCCTTTTCCCGAAAACTTTACAGTCAAGAAAAATAAGGCCTGCTGTTGTGCACGCTTTTTTTTATCTTAACGTAAACAATTGAAAATAGTTCGAAAAGAGATAAAATTGTCACGACAACGTAGACGTATTGGTGTCGGTTGACGCGAGGAATTACTTTTGAAAGTTGAAAGTCAGAGTACAGAGCTTATAAATTTTATTCAACCTATACTCAGCGTGCTGCTCGTTAATTTATAGACGGTAAGTGATAGGTATAAGAATCGTTGAATGAAATATGCTCAATCACAACTTGGAATAGACAATTATCTTACTGAATATTAATAATTAAGCAATATACACTTTATTTATATAATTTTTTTTTTCATCGTTGTACTGTGAAGCGTCATATACTTAAAGCCACAAAGTTTTCAACTACGATTAATTAACTATTCATTTTCGCCGCACGTATTGTAAATAAATAAAAGTACTTGTTAGAGTATTACAGGGATAAAGGATGTTTAGTCTAGGGCACGGGAAATTTAATCCTGATATATCTTATTTCCTTTCTAACGCTAAGCTTCAACTGAGCTTGCTTATTTAACAGATATGAATTACCATTTAATGGGAACTGGTATATATATATATATTTTGAAAAAGAAGATAACAGGTCTGTTAGATTTAAATAGCCATAATTGAGCTTCAAGCATTTATGAAAATCAAATGAGGCTGAAAAGAAAACCGCCTCTACGAAAAAAAAGTCTGTCAGCCGTTGGAAAGTCAGCGGAAGCGCGTATATACATCGACGATTCCCCTTTACCCCGCGGCCTCGTCATCGTCAATCTCGTATCGATCAAGCGGCAAAAAGGGAAGCATTAAAAGCAACCGCATCTCAGTCCAAGTTGCCGCAGCTTTCGCCGGCTGTATAGCCGTACTTTCGCGGCGCTTAGAAAGTCAAAATCGCGCAGCTATTTACCCACTAATACCAGCGGCAGCATCAGCGCTGCAGCAGCTTCATCTCCCGTACAGTTTCTCTCTCTCGCGCTCGAAGACAATATAAAACGAAGGGGGGGGGGGGGGGAGAGCGCGAGGAAAACGGGGCCGTGTGCGAAAGGAGAGGAGTAAGTAGCTGCCGCCGCGTCCGAGTATAGAGCA
Organism: Anagyrus pseudococci; assembly: GCA_030522585.1. Classification (NCBI taxonomy): domain Eukaryota; kingdom Metazoa; phylum Arthropoda; class Insecta; order Hymenoptera; family Encyrtidae; genus Anagyrus; species Anagyrus pseudococci. Next base: position 7,273 of record JAPYYQ010001395.1, read on the forward strand.
CGTTCGTGTGTGTGGGCGTGCGGCGGGGGGGAGAGGGAAGCGCAGCGCTGCAGCGAGAGAGAGGCGGTCTGGGAGCGCGCGCAGTGTGTGGTGGCACGGGGCGAGCCGAGGTCCGCAGCCGCGCGCGAGCTTGCGCCTCCCGGACGACGACATAACGACGACGACGACCAACGACGACCGCGACGACGACACGAGCCAACGCAGCCAGGGCAATAATCAACGAAGACTACGACAACGACGACCTCGTCCATAATCCATCTGGCCAGCGCGCGACCGCCGCTCACTCGCTGTGCGTATTACAATCAACGCTCAACCCCGATACACACGACCCACGAGAGAGCCGGCTCACCCCCTATCCACCCCCGCACGCAGCCAGCCCTGCTGCGAACCCTGTGCGCGGCGGGCTACGTAATCGAGAGAGAGAGACTCCGAGCGTCCGGCCGGCCGAAGGAGGGGTTTCCGCGAGCGGGCGCTGCGAAAAATCCAGGCCAGAAAGCGACTGACCGCCGCTCCCCCGTGCAAAAGTGCATAATCGGAGCAGCTGAGAGAGGAGCGACGACGACGACGGCTCGATTACTCAATAGCCAGAGTCGGCAGCAGCCGCCGGAGGGGAACGGGAGAGAGAGCCGAAAACGGGCCCGCAACGGGACCTCTCACTCTTTCTCGCTTTACCGCGGCCAGTCATTCCCTCTCTCACTCTCTGCCGTGTGTATTAGTGTGTGTCTATTGTGGCCGCAACGCCGCCGTTTACGGTCTTCGTTTGCTCTCACCGCTATAATACACCTCTCCAACGCGCCACCGCCGCCTCCTTCCGCCAGCCCGCGTACTCGCCTCTCCCGCGCGTGGCCGCGTTCAAGATATATATACATCCGATGCTACCCTTTTCCCCCTCGCGCCCCCACCTCCTTCCGCCAGCCCGCGAGACGCTCAACGAGAGAGAGAGAGAAGCTCAGGATCGTAGCCGTCGGATTTGGCGCCTAAGACGAAGCTGTTACCAACCGCTAAGCCTTTGGATCACAGTACCGGAGCTTGCAACTTGCAGCTTTTCTGCCCTCGATGCGCTTTCGACGCACAACGCGCTCTCTAAGGGAGCTCGATATTGAACTCGGGGTGATGGTTGTGGGAGTTTAGTGACGTGGTGTATAGATAGGGGATTGGCAGTTTTTGTAAATAATTTAAGTGGTCTCGTGGACTTTTTCAAGATCGGTCGATTGAAATTGGAAGTTCGGGAGCCGTGAGAGTTTGGAGGTTTCGTGAAAAATTGCAAGTTTGAAAAAAATCGATAAGTGGAAGTCCGTGTAAGTGATTATTTTTTGGCTATCCTCGGGCCAAAACGTCTCGTTATTTTAAGTTGTTTTCGAGAAAAAAAAAATAAGAACGTTTTTATAAATACGGTCGCGTGTAAAAAACGCGAGTGAATGTTTTTGTGCTCCCAATTTGAAATGGTCTTAATAAGTTAATAACCATTTATGCAGCGCTAAAAATTGGAAGTGAAAAATTGGCATAAACATAACGGATTGGCACTTTACATTTAAAATTCATGCCAATTTTTATAATTTTCGTTCGAATCTTTCAAAAAAAAAAGTTTATTTTAAGATTCAGGTATAGTGAGAGCGATATATGAATTTGACTCGAGATAAGAATATTTAAAATGTTTGCATAATTTCGGAGTTGATGAATTTTGTGATAAGACGTTTGTGTTTTATGCCAAGTAAAATTCTGACCGATTTTGATGTCAGGTTGCCTAAACCATAATATAACATTATTCTAAATTAATTTGAATAATAAAATATTTTCTGTTGTAACGAAACTAAGATATTGATATCAAAATTTAAAAAACAAAATTAATTAGATATTTTCATGGTTGATTGATAGACTTATCAATTTTTTTAAAACTTCAATACGAAATTTATAAAATACGACGTTTTCATTCACAATAATGATAAAACTCCGAGTGTATATTTGCATCAAATAAGAAAATATTATTGAAAATCATTCATTATGTCGAGTAAAAATATTAACCATTAAACCATTTTACTAGATTATATTCAATATTCGAGCGATTTGACTTTCTATTCAAAATATAGACCATCGCCATTGCATCTATAACGTTCGATCGCTTGAAAATTTGTACTTTATACACGCATGATTTCACTTCATAACTTTCAACACACTCAATGAGTCATCCACATAATGATACTTTAACAGGTTCATTCTCAGACTGTCTCTTTAATACATCGCTTCACTAAATAACGCTACAGCGTCGAATTTTATTTTTTTAAACGTCACACCTGCAACGACGTAATTTATAGTAAATAACAAATATTCTACCTGTGCACTTGCGAAAGAATTCAACAATGAGACCATAACAAAAATTAAATGAAACTCCAATTTCAAGTTCGTACACTTAGCTGCGGCTTCCCTCTGCAAGCGTGCAAAACAAAAACGTCCGCAAAGTGTTTCTCCAAGTAGAGCGATATAATAATAATACGTGCAATGTTTTGAAAACGATTGCCTTCCCGTGAAAGAAATAAGAGGAAACCTGTGAGCGCGAGTGAGAGAGAGAGAGAGCATAAAGAGGGAGGAGTCGGAGAATCGGAAGAGAGAGAGAGAGAGAGAGGCTAGCGTACATACGCGGCGCGCGCGCACATTATTTGCATACGTCACAGGGTGGAGGGGGCGGCGCGGGGGGATCAGCCCTGGGATGAGAGAGAGAGAGAGCTGTGTTTGCCGGGATCGCCTCCCCTCGGCGTCACTTTCTTAAGTCCGGTCGTCTTGCGAAGGTGTGCGCGCCGCTGCTCGTCAACAACAGCGACCGTATATTATAGCAAATAACGAGCCGGCCGAGCTGTGTGGTGGAGAAGGAAGGTCTCGAACGCGCACAGCCCCCCAATAATACCGTAAAAACCAGCGTCTAGCGGATAGAGGTACGTACACACTCAGTTGGGAAGCGGGTATAAAGCTCCCGAGCCGGCAAACGACGAATTTGCCGCCGCCGACGAGGGGCAGGGGGGTTATTCCCTCTCCGCGCGTTTCTCTCTGCGGGGCCGAAAGTCTAGTCGGCCGGTGCTTTTTTGTGTGTGCGCGCGCGAGCGGGGGGTTATTTTTAAAACGGCCGCGACGCAGAACCGGCCGCCGAGAGAGAAGCGCACTCGGCGATCTCCCTCAGTCTCTGCAGGCCCGGCCGGACCGTCCCGAGCTTTCGCGCAGCTGTCTCTCTCGCGGGGGGCCGCGTCGGGAAGGGAGAGCGAGAGCACGCGCGCGACTGTGATAGTATCCGTGCAGCGGTGAGCCTCTTCTCCGTGGTAACCGAGTTGCAGCCTCTCTCTCTCTCCAGCTCGTGTCTTTGTTCGTCGTCTGCAGGCTTTTCGTGGAACTTGCGAGAGTCCCCCTTGAAGGACCGAAGAAACGGGATGGCCTCGACGCTTTACGGACGCGTGCGTGTCGGCCGCGACGAGGAAGACTTCGCAGTGAGTGAAAAGACGCTCCGACGCCGCGCTCTCTCTCTCGGCTGTGCAGGCTCTGTTGTTTGTTGCAAACGAGTTGCTCCTCCGCGCGTGCTTTTATTTTCTCCCCTGCATTCCTTTCTCTCTTACCTCGTGCAAAGCGTACTCCGTAAAGCAGAGGCTAATGGCGCTACTTACTCACTCGCTCCTTTTGTTTCGCAGACAATGGCAACTACAATAAACAGACCTCGAACGATCAAGAAGCTTGAAAAGCCTCGGCCGCTGAAGATAAGCCAGCGCCCTACGACCGAATCGCGGATTACGACAGGTAAAAGTCCCAATTTTCTATGAATTTTCTTTGTCCTTTTACTCGTGACTATTTTTTTTTCTTCCCAAAACAACAATGACTTTGTATTTGACTCTTTGTATTTTGTTTTTTCTCGGTGTACCCGTGATGTGCAGTGGACGACATCGTCTCGCTGATCGACAATGTGGCGATGCACCTCAACAACGGATTCTACGACCCATCTCTTCAGAGCAATATCGTCACCATGTGCAATCATCTGAAGCTCTATTCCCACCAGCTCGAAGTCATTTACAAAGGTCACTTAATCAACCTCGCGATTCTTTTTATTTTGCTCCGGAGGCCTTTTTTTAGCTCCATTCTTGTTTATTTTGTGCATCGCACGCGTTTTGCTGTACTCAATTTATTTTTAAAACTTAAAAATTCAAGGGTGATAGCTCCCGTGTATTTTTTTTTAATACCGCGAAAGTTTCTCGTTAATTAGCGTGGTTGATTAGATTTTGTTTTATTACCGGGACGTCAATCGATACATTATTGTTGCAGTTTACTTTTGTTTAATTAGTAACTTTATTTTATAGATCAACTAGATAGAGCATTTATTGCCATTAGAAATGGTAGCCAAGATGAGCGATTAGATATGACGACTCGCGTACACTTACTGGAGTTGATTGAATTAAGAGCTAAGCAATGGCATCATAATGAGTCCATGAATGCCTATTATTCTCAAAAACTTTCAAACTTGGATGTAAGTATTAATATTAGTTTATGAAATTTGTAGAAGTATTTACAAAATTATGAATGTATGTACTTGTCTGTTTTAGCAAAATGAATTAATGACACCAGAAACTCCAACTTTGCTTACACCAAATTTAACCATGAACTCTGCAACATCACCACCTCTATTAGGGCCTGGAGAGGTCATAAAGAATAGTGGTAAATTTGCAAAACCAACCCGTATTCCTGGAAAAAACTATTGTAAAGATGAAGTGGTAATACGCAACAGTGATTCAGGGAAAGGTAAGAGATAAATTTGAAATAAATTTATAAAATATAGTTTCAGCAATAATCTTGTAGTACATATTTTATATTAAATGCTATCTGTGCACATTTTTTTCTCAATTTTATTTATTGAAAGAGGAAAAGAGGTATACTTAGTTGATTGTGTAGATGGTCATTTATTTATTTTTTAAAACAATTTGCTCAAATATATAGTGATGGGAATAAAAGGGCGAAGAGTTCACATGATTGAGGAACTCAGTGAGACAATCATCTCCTTCCAAAGAGGTAAAGTGAAAAAGTGAGGCTTGCAAGAAATGCTTGTGATAAAACAAATTCTGTGCATTGGTTTTTGCAATTAATACAATAAAATTTTAACTTACTGCAATTTTTCATTCATAGACATTACTTACAACATTTAAGTACATATTAACCAGTTTAAAGTAAGTTTGATTTACTCAGAAAAGATGATCAACAAATTACCTTTTAAAATTTTTATTGATATTTTAAACTATTTCTTAAAATTCTTAAAATAGATACAAATATACTAAAACCGAAAATATTTTGTAACCATCTTTTCTTATGTTATTTACATTACTATGTTATAACAACACTAAGCATGAAGAAACAAATGTAACATTCATGTTAAATTTCTGACAAGGAAATTTCAAATACACAGCTGTGCTTAGTTAATTCCTACAATTTCTTAGGTGAAATGTGGACTTTTTTAGTGGTTTGTGCACACTTACTTTATTTTAAAAAATATACCTAATATGTATAAGCCAAATATTTATATAAGATTGTGTAAAGTAGCATGTAACATTTATTAACAGTTCTTATAATTTACCGTCAACTTAATGCTTAAATTTATTTGAAAATATTTAAACAATTAAGATAATGATCTCGTGATTAATAATAAATAAAATTTTACTTAAATTTATTTTTTAAAAGATTATTATATTTTTTAGTGAACCCTGGAGCCAAAGAACGACTTGTCCAAATTACAGGGACAACTGAAGAAAAAATTCAGTAGGTTTAAGATCTGTTACAAAATTATGAATAATTAATGAAATGAGAGTACTGAAAGTGTATTATATTTTAGTTACGCTAAAGATTTAATAAAAGATACGATTCAGCGAAACGCATCTCCTGTGCGCATTGAAGGTGGACGAGACAAAAGTGGAATCGGAGGATCAAGTTCTTCTTTAAACAGCAGCGCATCTGATGAAAGTAATAGACTACAACAACATCATTCATCGCTGCGTTCGACTCTCCATCATAGCTCGTCTACCAACGACGCCAGTATTGGCGAATATAAGTATACAGTAACTGTAGGACCACACGCTCTGAAAATTACTGGAAGTAATTTAGATCTCGTTCGAGTAAGTTAAAATTATCAAAATTTAATCATTAAAATAAAGTGTCATAATAATTGTTGATCTATTTATTTAAACTTAAATTTTATCACTAATTAAAATTAATTCTTCTTTACAGACTGCAAAGTTAGTCCTCGACGAATATTTTTCCGAAGAATCGGAGCACATTGGTAGTGGAGTCGAATATTTTACGTTCGATGAAGAGTCATTCACTCCAATGACTCCTACAACACCTAATACTCCTTTGTCTGCGGGTCAGGCAAATTTTTTAAGAAGAAACTTGAGTTATGATAATAATCCATTAGGAGTAACAGATGAAAAAACAAAAGAAGTTTCTATATCAGAAATAGAACCTAAAAAAAAAGGTATAGTTAATTTTTTTTTAATTTCAAAAATATTCGAGTACAATACTTAGGTTTTTTCTTTGTATCTACAGAAACGACTACGGAACTTTCGTACGAGTTCTTAATGCAATGTGCTACGGGACCTTTTGCCAAGCGACCTCCAGCTGACTGGGATCGCATTAAGAAAGAATACCCAAGTATCGTTAAGGTACAAAATAACGATAACACTCCTAATAATTGTACTAACACTTACTTTAACCACGAAAATGATAGTGTATTTGCTTCACTTTCCCAAATCAATTGTGGGCATTATTTGGGAATGATAAATAACTATGAACGCAATCCATCTGAAAATAATAATAAGTTCATGACCATAGATTTTGCTAGAATGAAAAATTTCATTGCCGTTTTGTAATAGAAAGTATTATACAAAATTTATAGAATTACATTCTCTTTGTACTGCTTTGAAAAAAAAAGTAAAGCTTTCATTTAAAAGCTGTTTATACAATGTCTGACATGTAGTTTAAAACTTACGAATTATATTGAAAATTAATTTGTCTGGTCAATTAACAGTATAAAGATTAGATAGTAAATATAATGGTAATTTATAATTACTTATATTTTTGAAATCTTTATAGTGTTTTTGACAACTTATAATCTTTATTGAGTAACGTGATTTCATAGAAATTTCACTAGTAGATTGTTTTATAACTGTATTAGATACATTTTTCATACAAAAACTTTATATTCTGTAATATTAGCGTACAATTGAAAGAATTGCTATTCACGTTCCTTTTTTCAGTAATGCCTTTAATTAAATCATTAATTCCAACGACCATTACTGTTTCCTTTATTATACTATATCAGTAATAAATTTTGTGAATACTTGTAACACTTATAGATAATTTGAGGCTTATAACTGTTAAAAACAGTATTAAAAAAATCCGACACTTTAGAAATAAGTCGATAGAAGATTAATAAAAACCAGTTTAAATGATTTAATAATATGAAACCAAAGTTGTTTTTAGATTAAATAAGATTACAAATTATTTGAATGTATTTTTTTTCTTTTTTGTTTTAATGTATATAGACAAATAATTTGGAAACTTCTTTTATTTTTTATGTGTACTTGAATCGATCGTAAAATAAATATAATTTGAATGCTTTTGTTATGTTTTTTTTTAATAATTTTGATTTTTTTTATTTTAGTTTATTTTAATAACAGTTACTATACTCTTTTGCACTATTGCACAAGACTTCCAAATGCTTTATCACATTTTTCGTTTTTGCACACTTGTTATTCATGACATTTGCATCATCATGCTTTGACTAATCATTTTAATCTGCATTTCAAAGCATGCCACTTCTAAGGATGCAACAAGGTAAGCTGTCAAACATTGCTAAAAAAATTTCATAAGGAACTTTATTTGTAGTATTTTGGTTAGTATATTACACGATTTGCAATGGTTAAAAATAAGATAAATACATAATATTGATTACCAGAATAGCGCTTAAATTAAGCGGCCATTCTCGGTTGTATTTTATTACACTTTATAATATAATTCATAGAGTTTACTAATTATAATTTAAACTTGATTGAATTGTTAAATGCTTTTATAAAAATGCTTACATTAACAGTTGTTGTATTGTTTATTTGCACATTTGAAAACAAGCACTATGGATCAACTAAACAAAATAAACCTAAAAGTAATTTTTAAAATAAAATATTTGTTTGGACACTACTATTACTATAAAATTTTTTATTTCATATTCTAATTTAAAAACCAGTACGAATAATACTGGTCTTTAAAGTATTGTTTATTATTGAAATATTTCAATTAAAAGATATAATATTTGTAAAATATTTTTCTATTTAAAATCTTTATGTATTTATAGGCACCGATTCGCTGGTTCGAACCGGAAGCATATAAAGCAAAAATAGCTGCCGCAGGTTTCAGTACGGTGATATCAGCCGGTGAAATGTTGGAAAATGATCCTGAATAAGCTCGAGGAGAAGTTTCTTCAAAATATCACGTGAACCAAAGTGAGTAAAACAGTCATATCAATAGTTTCATGATCTAAAGTTTTAAAATAAAATAAAATTTTAAAAATATCCTTAATAATGCTTTTCATTAAGAATGATATTTTGTGTATAACGTCAACGTAAATTTAAAAACGTTTCAGATATTTGGCCGTGAAAAAGTCAATCAAAAAAGCTTGAGAAGGATACTCACAGCAAGTGTGATTGAAGATATCGAAGATCCGCATTATATAACCAATATTTAAAAAACTCAAAATCTTTTCCAAAATAATTTATATTTTGAAAAAGTTCATCCCAATACCCATAAAACTTTCTTACTTTTTAAATGAAATAGCCCCTAAAAGTTTTTTAATCAACATCATTAGACAGTGTATGTGAAATCATCTTAGTTTTTAACTTGTCTCGCAATTTAGAGACCGTCGATACTCAAACTTCTGTGAAGAAAATCGGCAAATGAAGAAATAAGAACTACTGTGAAAAAAAACACACTTTGAAGTGTAAAGTTGTAATTTTTATTCTATTCTATCGTTTAACGCAAAATTCAAGCGGATAGAACTATTATATGATATTTTTCAAGAGGATTCATAAAGCTGCAAATTTTGAAAAATTGAGAAAACTTGCAGTGTATACAGTCTATACGATTAAAGCAAACTTGTATAATAACGGTATTAAATTGCTTTTTCTAGTTTATATGTTATAATCTACATTAAGTAATTTCTGCAAAATTTGTATTCATAAAAACTTTTTTCCTCATCATATGCATAATATAACAGTTTTCTTTTAATTCAGTTATTTATAGAAAATGTTAATAAAATGATAGATGATACCACCATCCAATGACGGTACCATCCAATAATGCTCAAAAACATTAATTTTACTCAATTAGAAACAATAAAAGTAAAAAGTCAAGCTTTAATTGTGTAGACTATAAATAAAAACACTAAAACGTGACTTAGTGTCTAGTCTAGTCTAATTCTCTTTTTTAATGAAACTTAATTTTGTTTCTAGATTAATATCTCAAAAATATAAGAAAATTATTTTATATTTTGTATACTGAAGAGAAGTGAACATTGTAGCAGAGTTTCGCGCTTCTAAAAGATAAAATTTGTAAGTTTTGCAAAGTTAATCGAAACTCTAAATGTAAAAAATCGGAATTGAACGAACAATGTGATTGTCCGACGCAGATTGAAAATGTTTCTTAAAATATTAAAAATAATTTCCGTGCGTGTAATTATTTGAAATAAAATTAATACTCATGATTTTTACGTAAGACTAAAATTTGAATATCCTCATATGGTAATCAATATGAATTATATTATTTATCCCATCAAAATTTATTCAATTAAAGGGATAAAAAGTGATAAAAGATTCATGAATAAAACCATAAAAATATGAGGTATATAAAATAATAAGAGGAATTAAATGTAAAGCACTTGTGTACATTTTAAAGAAATAATCAAGAATAAGTAGAAAAACACTCTTAAAGATACAAAAAGAACCTAGTCTTAAAATTGTTTGTGATTTCATTATTTAGTATTTACTTGTCTTATTTATTTATAATCCATTCATGACCTTTGTGAAAAAAATTTTTTTTACAATTTTATGCATTTCCAAAATTCAGCCTCACAATCTCTTTTATTATGTTAACAATTTTTAAAAAACAAATTAATGACATTGAAAAACTAGCAGCACAAGTTGTATACTTATAACAAAAATAAAACTGTCATCAAAGCATATAATTAATTTATTACAATTTTTACTAACTGCATATGTAATAATACCATAAAAAATTACGTTGTATTATTTTCCTTTTTTTAATAAAATTTCAACAATAAATTCCATTTTATTATCTTACTATTTAAGGTACTGAAGGGTCATTAGCACATAACTGAATTCAAGTTGTTTATAAGTACACAGATTTTAATAACATTTGCATACAAAAAAATTATTTGATAATACATATTCAGAAATGTGAATTTTTTAATTTGAAATTTGTTATCAAAATATCCACATTTCAAGCGTTGCACGTCGTAAAATATTGTTATTAAATTAAGGCAGGATATTTAATTATACATTTATTGTTTGAAAAATCGTTCGCTTCTTTCTTTAGGAAACCACAAAATGTGAAAGCTTTCACCTGGAATAATCTTTAAAAAATAGAACTTATTTATAACTAACCATACTAAAATAGTTGTCTAGGTTTCTAGATAATGTACAACACAAAAGATATAAAGTGTATGTCGAATTTTTTCACTTATATATATTTAATTTTAATTAATGTTACAGCTAGATTATAAAAAATTTATAATTTTTTTAAATGATTTATTAGTCATCTAACGATATTTGCTCGATATTAATTAAAATATACTTTACAGTCTATTAAATATTGCATATCTAGTGTTGGCATTACCTAGTCAAACCATTCAAAATTATTTTATCACAATTCACTGCGAACAATTTTTCAATCTTTCTTTTCTTTTAACATGGTCTCTGCAATGAAAAAGTATTTATGTACAATTTATGCCATGAATCTCATATAATGTATACAGACAACATTTTCAAGGTCTGCTCTGTTGTTTATATATCTATATTTTAATTTTATGTAATTTAATGAATAAAATAATGGTCTCAATAAATGACTTATTAAACGCATCTTTTATCGTGAAAATTTATTGGAAAAAATACGTAGTTTTCACAAAATCGTCATATAAATGAGTATAAATCAGTGTACATTAAATATGTTCTAATATAAACGTGCTTAGAATTGCATAATTTGATTTTATACAGCTTTTATAATTTAAATAAGTTTTATTAATTTTTTTCTCATGATAGATACAGTTTAAATAGTGTAGGCGTCTGTTTAAATTCGTTAATGTACTAAAATACTATTTAAAAAAAAAACTATAAATTGTGTGCTTAGACTAGACATTTACAGTTGTAATTATTCATGCTTCATTTTATTTTTTAATAAGATTGTACTTGGATATAACATTATATTGACACCTTCACTTTTCGATAAAAAAATTAAAAACCTATCATAAAGTATTTACTGAAAGACCTTATAGTTTTTAAAGGATAATATCTCCTTAGATTACAGAATTTAAGCAATTTTTCCTACATATATTTATTAGTAATTTTTGCATAACATTGTAGATCATAATGTGTATAAGAATATTACATATTATGTATACATGGTATTATTTATTTTATAGTGTATTTATAAAAAACAATGCACAAAATCGTTCAGGTTAATTTGATGTTGCCAACTTTTTTTTTTTTATAATTCGACAATATCATGAAAAGTATTTTATATTGAAAATGGATTTTATTATTATGATTGTATAACAATGATTTTACTACAGTTTCACATACAAAACAGTGACAAAATAAAAATAATACTTTATGTACATGTAATTAAAAATTCATTAAGCTTACTGTATACTGTGCTATTAAATGTCAAAAAAATGGCAAGAATATTTCCTTAGCTGCATGTATATAACTTATGTTTCTTGCTTTGTAATAAAATGAATAGAACTTGTGGTTCTCAAATAACTTAAAATTAAACATGCCAGTAAACATTTTATAAAAAAAAATTTATTTTTATAATTTTTCCTTTTTTTATATGTATAAGTATTCAATCGTCATTTATTGAGCCGATTATTCTAATTTTTATACTTAGCTATGTCAATCATACATTTTCTAAGAGTTTATTATACATTTCATTTTTTTATAAAAAAAAACCAGAGCATCCCTTAAAAAAAATATGAAATAAAAATAATTTATCTCGTTTTCACTGCAGAGATATCAATCAAAATATTGTTCAGTTATAAAAAAAAAATTGCCAACCATCTGCAGACTCAATTACAAAATAAAGAACCTAATTATATTTATATACCATTGAATAATGATTCTTTGCATTGCTACAAAATGAAGGAAAAAAGAACTAAACCTTATAAGTTTTGTCTTTTCTAAAGGATTATCTTAAAAAATTAAGATAAAGTAAATTGCATCTCATAATATAATTTATCCAGACAATTAACTAGATTCCATTATATCTAGGTAATTATCTTCTTTTGACAATTGATTATCTAGACAATGTACAACATTTACTCACGCACGCAGATTTTTGTTTACGAAAAAATTCATATTGTTCTAGACACCTCCACAATTAAAGTAAAATTGACTAAAGAGAGTGATCGCACTGTTGCATTATACCGAGATTCGCGGGGTTAAAAAACGTAGTCAGGACCGGCCATATCTATTGCCCATCGGAACTTGTCTCGCTGCGTCTTGTTATAAATTTTCTCAATCGGTACATCGTACTTTTTACACCTAGAAAATAAAAATAATTTTAATAATCTTGTTTACAATTGTTACATTATTTTATTTTGGTACATATATTTATTTACTTACCACGCAACGCTAATACGTGGATCAAGATAATTTAGCTTACTGGTACCCAAAGCAATATCTTTGTTTTCTTCCCTACTCGTAGCTTGTACCTCTAATTTAATCAATTGATCTTTGAGACGTTCCACTTGTTTTTTCTTCTTTTCATACAGCCTAGAAACAAACAATATCGATACTCAATTTCATATAAAACTTTTTCGGGTCGTTCTATTTAACACTCTGATACATACACTTTTTCCTTTACAGAACCATTTTTAGCATCTCTCTTAGCATCTTTGAGAGCTTTTTCCGCTTCGGCAATATTTTCTTTCTTCGCGTCAATTTTCGCTTTCAAGTTCTCCATGGACTTTCCGTGGCCCTTCGGGACGGACCGCTGATGGTTACACAGAATGGCAACAGCGCGATTTGCCCTATTGTATGTAAGAATTTTTTCGGCCACCGTAGTATCTGGATCTGTCAGCTCTTCTAATTGTTGCTGTAGCGTCCACGACGCGTTGAATGTTCTGAACACTTTGGCAGTGAGACCTTCCATCAGCTCGTTCAAGTGTTTGTTCATAATAGCGGTGTTGAGACGATCAAACAATTCATCACCCGGAGCTTTATTTTCCATGAAAAGCTGAAGGCTTTTGAATACCCTTTTCTCTACCGGTACCTCGTTATAGTATCTAATCGAGTCTTTACCTGTAATAAAAAAAATCAGTGGCATTGGTGAAATTTTTCAAAGTGAAAATAGAAAACCTTTAATTTTGATTAACGAACCTAAGAAATCGAATACAACAACGTATTCTTTTCCATCTTTTTGCTCGTGCAGAGCAATGTGTTCTACGCGCAAGGAACAACAACCGACAGTATCAGCCTGATCCTCATCTTTTTCATTACCAGCTCTCAGAGCTAGTTTGTCAATAAAGTACAATGCAACAGCCCTTTGTCTAACACGCATTTCTTTGCTCTTCCAGTCTTCTCTATAAGTCGCACGAATTTTGTCAACACTCTTTGCAAGCTTCCTAGCAGTCTCATATTTTTGCCAATCTTTTTCACCTTTTAATTTACTTGAAGGATTTAACATAACATATTTCACTTGCCCTTGAATATTTTCAGTCCAGGAACACAACCAAGTTACAGTAGGATCATGCCTAACTTCCTTCCACCTATGACCTTCTGGTGGCTTAGGCCTTACTGAATCCTTAGAACAGTTGATTAAAACATCCTCAGGCTGGATACGCTTTTTCAACTTGCCCATTTTAGGATGTTCTCCGCGACCTCTGAACAGTCCAGGAGGTTCAATTTTGAAGTTACCAATTTTTTCTTTGTGTCCATCAATAGTGCAAATACCATATTCCTTTGCAATTTCTTCATTCTTTTCTTTTATAGCTTTCTTTTCTTCTTTTGACATAGCTTTACGAATTTCAGATTGCTCAAGGAAGTATTTATTCATTTCAGTAAAGTTACATTTTTTCAAATCTGTAATTTTTGATCTTTCAGAGTCTGTCATCACTTCACGCCAATCATGAAAGAAATTATCATTGAAAACTTGTTTTGTTGTGTAATCATGATCCAACATTCGTGCATAGAAAGTGGCTACTTCCTCTGCTTCTAAACTCAATCTTACTTCTTTGCCATTATAATAAAATTTAACACTACTTGGTAGTGGTTCATATGGAGGAGCAAAAACAGGTCCTTTGTGTTCTAAGAAATGCCACTTTGTCCCATCATCTCTCTTTTCTTCTTCCCACCTAAAAAATAATGAGTTATATTGTAATAAAGTATAAACTAACCAAACAAAGTGTTGTAACCTTTTTGTACTATAATTTGCATTTGGTTTAGATGTAAAAAGTATAAACTAACCAAACAAAGTGTTGTAACCTTTTTGTACTATAATTTGCATTTGGTTTAGATGTAAATAATTTTGATTTTGTTAGTGCCCAATGATAATGAATGTGATATAAATGTTTAGCAACAAAAGTTTTCGTAGTATTTCTTATTAAATGTGTAAAAGTTAGAATCATTTTTTAACGTGATTAATTTCACTTATTGATAGTTGATTGATAGTCTTTTAAATTGTGGAAAACTTTTTAGGTTAGGATCGAAAAACAAAGTTAGGTTAAGTTACATCACGTGGTACTCAAACTGAATATATGTATATACATATATACTTTTGAATAAATTTCAAAAACCTACCACTTCCAAACTTCTTGTTGTTCCTCTTCTTCTTTCTTTTTCTTTTTAGGACTCGGTTGCGATTGTGACGTATTTTTTTCTGTTTTTACAGCTTTTGGTTTTCTTTTCTTCTTTTGCTTCTAAAAAACATTATTGAATTTAAAAAAAATTTTACCATAATTGTTTTAAATTAATATAAATTATATAAATTTTACTTCTTCAGGCTCTTCATATTCATCATCTTCTTCACTGTCTGCCTTCTTTTTCTTCTTCTTCTTAGCTGCAGGTTCTTTTTTTGGTTTTTTTCTGGCAGCTAAAGGTGTGTCATCATCAGATTCTTCAATTTTTCTTTTAACACCTGATGAGCGTTTAGCCTGCAATAATCAATATAATATACAAGTAAATAAATTGTTATTCACTAATATAATCGTTATACTATTTAAAGTTGTTAATCTTACCAGGGGTTGATCTTCTTCCGACTCATCTTCTTCAGTTTTGATAGTAGTGTTGTGCATATCAGAAAGTCTAGTATTAGTAGTAGAATCCAAGCTATTTTCTTCCTTCATTTCATCATCTTCTTCTTTGATGTAGAGGCGTTGACTGTCGTCTCCACTGTCATAATCTTCTTCATTCTCTTTATATGATTCATTTTCCTAAATTCAAGATATTTTTACATTAGACAATTATGTACATAATTTTTAGATTATAGAAATAGAGGAATACAATATATAAATCAAAATACCGCTTTAATCTCGTTCTTAAAACTTAATTCAGTTTGTGAAATAGGTTCATCCTTCACTTTGATTTCCTCTTTTACCTTGGTCTCTTCCCTATTCTTCTCTTTCTTTTCTTTTTCATCACGATGTTTCGCTGCAAAATGGTAAATACTTTATATAATATCGAAAATTTAAAAACATAACATGCATCCAAAACTTTTCTTAGTTGCTCTAATTAAATTATTTTTTAAGTAATTATGTCAATTTTACACATACATTTTTCTTTATCATGTCGATGTCGATCGCGATCTTTTTCATGGCGATGTTTGTCCTTTTCAGGGGAACTGTGCTTTTCTTTATCAGAGGATTTTTGTTTCTCCTTGTCATTTGAATGAGAACTGGAATGGCGATCTTTATCTGAGGAATGCTTTTTCTCTTTGTCCTTAGAACTTCTCTCTTTGTCTTTATCTCGAGAAGAACTTTGGGAGGAACTGTGTCGATCCTTGTGCTTTTCTCGCTCCTTGTCTCTGCTTCTCTCCTTGTCCTTGTCTTTATCCTTGGAGCTGCTGCTGTGATGCCTAATACACAAGTATTTAATTTTTTAGTATTTTTATAATTTTAAATACAAAATTAATATTAAATGCATTAAACTAATGTTTACCTCTCTTTATCCTTGGAACTTGATTTGTGATGTTCCTTGCTTCTTTCTTTGTCTTTACTGGAGCTTTTGTGATCCTTTTCTTTATCCCGACTGGATGAGGAACTGCTTTTCTTTTCTTTATCCTTACTTCTTTCCTTGTCTCTTTCTTTATCCTTGCTACTGCTACTACTGCTGTGCTTCTCCTTGTCCTTCTCCTTCGAAGAACTGGAACTATGTTTGTGACGATCTTTATCCCGGTGTTCACTTTTATGGCTTCTCTCTTTATCTTTACTTCTTTCCTTATCCTTATGTTCAGACTTGTGACTTCGTTCCTTATCTTTAAATTCAGACTTGTGCTCTTTTTTGTGATCATAGCCATTTGTCATGCCATTCATTTGGGCATCTGTACAAAACAGAATATAACTAATATTAAAAAATAGCAATAAATAAAGTAACAATAATATTCATTAATTAATTAATAACTGACAAATTTCATTAGATATACAAAAAAACGTTTTGAATAATTATTTGAGACTGTGATTAATGTCAACTAAAAATTCTACATTTAACAGGATGTTTACATAAATTACAATTCAATGAAACAATTAAATTTACATTATCAATGATTAAATCTCTCGAGAAGTTTGATCTATCTCAGCTCAAAAATTGCTAATAAAAAGAGTTTTGTGGAAAGAGCATGACCGACCATCTGTTTGTTCGCTACTTTACAAACGAGAGATTCGAGAAGATTCAGGTGATAACCGAACGGCACACAGCCCGAAATCCAGACGCTTAGGAGACACGTCCGCACGTATACAGTGGCAAGGAGAGATGGGAAGAGAGTCGGGAGGGGGGCGCCGCTGAGTGCGTGTAAAAAAACGCAAGCCAACGTAACGGCGGGTCTCTTTAAATTTAAATCCCGCGTGGCCCAAAAAGTTCCTCGCTAAAAAAGCCGTGTGCCTATCGAGCCGAGAGGCCTCGTCTACTCGAACACGTGCGCGCGTTGCTCCAGCACCCCCTTTTCAACTAGCATCCGGACGGTCCAAGGGCAAAGTCGGCCCTTTCGCCGGTGTTAAAGCTCACCTCCATGGTTGCCGGCCGCGCTGCTGTTCTCCTTGGCCTTCTTCTCCTGGAAAAAAAAAAGCGAGAAAAAAGGGTGAGCTGTGTGAGAGGCGGGGGCGAGAGGAGGGGCGGCGGGGCAAGCGTAATAAAAAAGAGCGATTCTCGAGCATTCGCAACGTATATAAAGCGTTCGGGAGAGAGAACGAGGGAGCGCATAGTGTGTATCACACGGCTAGCCTGGCGGAGTGAGAGTCAAAGTCCCCTCTCGCAGTAGCATAGCAGAGCAGCATGCGCGCGAGCGCCGCGCGACGGGACATAGCCGCTGCGCGCTTACGTGTGCCTGCAGCGACGAGGGAACTTAGTCTCAGGCGCCATTTTGGGACTTAGAAAAATTTCGAGCTGCGGACGGCCGGTTCGGCCAAGAGTAGAGAGGCTTAACCCTGGGCCTGGGGGCGCGTATGAGGGCATAATAATGTAGCTGGGGACGAGTCTAGGCGAGTTGGCTACTTACCAGGTCGACATCGGCCCTGGATACGGGCTGTTCGACGTCCATTTTCCCCGGGCGAACGGCTGATAGTCTCTGGACGGAGGCGCGCTGCCGCTGCTCCAGAGGCTAAGTCCGACTGCGTGTGCGGCTAGCCCGCCGAGGCCGAGGGGCGGTCTCAATGTCTCAGCTGGGCCGCTCCAGAGGCTCTCGGGGGTGGATTTATCGATGCGCCGAGGTGGCCTTTATTCCTCGGGGATAGCTGGTAAGAAGCTAGGCCAGTCGTCCTTGTCCCGTGTGCTCTCGATACGAGAAAGCGTGAAGGAGGAGAGAAGAAGAAGAGAGCGAGAAAGAGTGAAGAGCAAGAGAAAGAGTGAGAAGGAGGGTTCGAGAGAGAGACAGCGAGGAGAGGAGAGTCGAAGAGCGCTGCGCTGCTTTGAGCGAGAGCCCGAACGAGACTAAGTCCAACGGGGGCCGAGGATACTTATAACTTTGCTGCCGGAGGGGCGCCGACGCCGCAGTGAGCGCAACTCGGCTCTCCCGAGACTAAGTGCCGAGCGCGCTCGCTCTGCTTCTATCTTCTCTCTCCTCTTCGCCTGCCTGTGCCTGCCCCGCTCTCTACGGACTTTGCGGCGCAAGGCGCACTCTTCGGAAATACGACTAACACTCGTCGTCGTGTCCAACGTTCACTCTCTCTTGCAAAGAGCCGCACTCTGTGTGTAAAAGCCCGGCGCGTCTCTCTCTTCCCGAGACTAAGTGCCGCAAGCGACCGACTGCGCATGTGCCGGCTCTTTATACTTTGACACTCTGTCCGATGCTCCGGGCTACTATACTGCTGCTTTCCTCTGGCTTTGCTATATACACCTCTATACTCCTCATAAATATGAGATCTCTCTTTCTCTTTACTCCTCCACGGCGTTCTTCTCTCTCAGCCCAAAGCATTGTCTTTTTCTATCTTACGGCTCTTTGAATAAACGCCTAAACTCGAACGAGCCGGTCTAGGCGCGCAAGGGACTCTTTGAAAACGTTTTTCGCTCTAAACACAAGCGCGTATACGTTTGTTCCATCTTATAAAACTTGACGTTCACATTCTTCGAATAAGCGCGTGTACTCACGTTCGTACAACGGCTCTTTAACAATTACAACCTTCCGAAGCGTTATTTCGAGAATTCTTTTCTTATTATTATTAAAAAAATAAATAAATAAATAATAAACATTTCACCGCTTTATCTTAGTTCTTCTTTAATTTCTCGTGAATTGTTTTCCTCAGAAATTGAGCATAAAATTTATCAACGATCATAAAATAGAGGAAAAAAACAATACATCTTACAAATTCAATTGTGTTCGAGGTCTCCTTAGCTTCTATTTCCAGCCAACTACCTGCTCGTCAAATCGGAAAAGCCATTAATAACAAACATAGTCGTAGAGAATTATAAGAGCAAGTGTAAAGCCACCAAGACGGAGCCCCGTGTACAATAAGTATATAAGCAGCATAATACAAAGTTCGTTACACGCTCCAAGAGCCCCTATAACATGTTATAATTGAAGGGCGAGGGCATTTTTGCTACGGACTGTACAGCTCGTATACGCATCTCTTCGCGCTATGTAACGCAGAGAGATAGGTATAGATATATCTCTAGCCAGCGTATAATAAACGCTCGGAGAGTAGAGCTCGTGAAAAAGGCAGCCCCCCTTGTCCGTCTCTTCGGAAACAGCTGTAGGCGTGACACTCGGGCAGTTCGATCGGATTGCCAAGTGCCAACGCACACACCGGGTTATATCCGGCGCTCTCTCTTGGACACGAACAGAGGAGCACTTTGTTCCCTCTCTCGGAGTTCCGGCCTATACATGCGACCGGCCGGTCTTATATACCTGGGCCGGCATGCATTATACAGTTGGAAGAAGTAGCTGCACCGGAGCAAGCTCTCCTCGGCACGCACCGCTATGTGTATGTGTATAGGTAGCTCTCTTTCTCTCTCTCTCTCTCTCTCGCCGAGAGAGCGACGTTACAGCAAAACGGGTTTCCTGCAGCGCGCAGCAATAGGATTTTTGTACGAGTACGTTAACCTTTTTCGTCTCTCTCTCCCCTCGCACGACTGTATGGTCATACGGCTCTTCTCCCCTCTCTCTCTCTCTCTCTCTCTCTCTCTCTCTCTCTCCTTTTTCCGACTTTATCCTTCTTTCTCACTCTCTTACTCCTTCTCTTCCTTGATGCTTCACCTCTAACGCTCTGCTGAAGTTTTTGAAGTACTCAAGCTCCTCCTACTTCTTCCTGTAGGCATAGCTATTGCCGCAGGATTTACAACGGGTCTCCTCTCTCTACACTGACAACTTTCAATTACACTTCTGACTTTAGTTTTAGGGTGGCGAAGTTTAATTTTATTTAATAACGAGGAAAACTTTTTATTTCGCTTTGGGTTGGACTGACGATGAAATTATTTTAACGGTCTTTAAAAAGGTAATAGAAAGCGTGAATGTAGATAGTTGTTAGAGCTGTTATTAAGTTATTATTGAATTTAATAGAAATCAATATCACTTACGTATTGCTTGGCGCCATTGTTTTAACGATATTAACGCGCAGTGATATATTTATCAACTTTCAATGGATCGCAATTGGTTTAGTCGGAATACAAAATTTACGTCGGTTTATTTGTGCTTTAATAATTAATAAAAACATTTCAGATTTGTAGAGATTGATTTTTTATTGGGAAAAAAATTAATTGATAATATAACATCGAATTTAAAAAAGGATTTAAAAAATAAATCATTTGGTTTCAAATTGATTTTCAAAAAAAAAAACATTCTTTCTTTTTACACTTGATGTTTTTACATGATTCATATGTATATTATACTATACAACATTCGACCATAAATTTCTCGTAATGATTAGTTTTGTACAATACAGTACGTAATAATAAAAAAATGATGATAATTTCGAGGAACGCATAACAACAATCGCGCGACAAGACGAACACAAAAAAATCGAAACAAAAAACATTGTGTAAACGAATACATATTAAAAATCTAGTGTTTATAAAAAAAATCGAATAAATATTGCATTGTAAAATAATTGATCACGATATACAATTGTAAACGGCGGGGGGAGGAAACGTGCACAAGGGTGAAACGCAATTGGCGAGATAAGCAATAGCATTACCTCGAAAAATTCAAAGTGTAAATATACAATTCTAAACTAAAAGTAAAAATTACTCGAGATACACAATCAAATTTAAAATAAACGATAATCATCTAGGATAAACGGTGTAAAAATCCCTCGAATCCGCCATCAAAGTCCATTGGTCGGAGTTCGCACAAATGTACAATTCTATCTCTTTAAAAAATATAAACAATCCACGCGGATATCGGCATTAGCATTTAACGTATTCGGGCTTGCCCTCGGCATTCCAGACCGTCTTGTTCTTCTGGAACGCGAAGACGGAGTAGATCGTGGTCGCCTCCCACTCGGACTTGGAGAGGGTGCCGATGCGCTGGGACTTGGTCGCCTGGAGGTGCTCCCGAGCGTGGCTGTACTCCTCGGGCTGGGGCTCCGGCTGTTCCCGCTGCTGCGGCGGATAAGTCTGTAGGGCCTGCATGCGCGAGAGCAGTCCCCTGTCCTCGGGCTTCATTCTCTCGTAGAAGTCGGCGAAGCGCTCGAACGTGACGAGCTCGAGGCCGTACTTGGCCGCGAGCTTGCGGAAGAGCGGCGGGTAGACGAGGAACTCGGGGCAGTCGACCACCCCCTCGAGATGAAAGTCGTACTTGGCTCCGAATAGAGCCGGCTGGCCGTTCTGCTCCTCGCTGACGAACTCGACGCTGTAGATGTCGTTGCCGAAGCGCTTGTCACCGGCGGCGCGCCAGCGGGAGACGAGCTCCCGGGCGTCGGGGAGGGTGCCGATGAAGTAGCCCCCGGGCCTTAGGCTCTCGCTCGCGTTGCGCATCATGCACTCCGCCTGGGCCTGCGACTCGAAGCTGTAATGGAAGGCGAACTGGCAGCTGACGAGGTCGAGCTGGAGGCTCGGGTCCTTGTAGCGCTCGCGCAGCCGGACCTTCGTGCAGTCGCACGCGAGGAACTCGGCGCTGAAGAGCGGCGGGTAGCGCTTCTGGGCCATGTCGCGGTAGCGCGCCTGGCACTGCTCCACCGAGACGTCGGCTATGTCCGCGCAGATCAGGTGGCTGATGCCGCCCTTGCGCCACTTGAGCAGGTCGCCGCCCTTGCCGCAGCACATGTCCAGCACCCGCAGCGCCGAGCCGTGGCTCTTGCCGTCCTTCACCTTCGTCACGTATTCGTCTGAAAAGGCAGAGGTTCTTAATTTAATCCGGAATTCCGTAGAATTATGTTTCTTGAGTCGGGTAAAGGTATACTTCATCGAGAAGCTGCTGCATCAGCTGTGACCGGACGCTATAGTCAATGAGCCTGTATTACGATACTCCGAGAACTGCTTTGTTATTGTTTACGTTCGACATGCGGGGGTCTTTTAAAAGCCACCACACGCACACAGCTGATGCGCGTTTCGGAGCAATGCGCGTTAATGTCGTACTTACTTATGAGCATGCTCTTGACCCAATTGTTGAAGTTCCTCATGTGCACGATGCGGCTCTGATTGCGCTCTTGGAGGCCCTTCTCCTCCAGGGCATTGTAGTGGCTGGCTACGAGGTTCGTGTGATCCGGTGTCCGGCGCTTCCCCGGCGGCTCGTCCGCAGCTACCTCGGCTTCAGCGGCGCTGCGCTTGCGGGCCTCAGCCGCCACCTCCAGGAGCGCCCGGTCCTCCGCGTCCTCCGGAGTCTCCTCGTCGCTTCCCTTAACCTCCGGCTGATTGCTTACGTCTATGATACTCGACGACATCGTGATACGGCGAGGAGCACTATGTGGCTCCGGTCGAGGTTTCAACGGCTAATGGAGTACGTGGTGGAGGGCAGAGGACGCTTGGAGGACTGAGAGGGGCGGCTAAGCGTACCCTTGAAACCGGGTACGCTACGGGATAACCTGCAATTGCTCCGAAAAGCGTCCGGAGTTTACAGCTGAGAGTACTACCCTTTTTATGCGCAGGCGCGGGAGGCGGAGTGGGGAAAGTCGGAGCAGCGTTCGCGGAAATTTAAAGAGACGTTGCTCCGGTGCGTTGTAATGAAAGTGCACTCCGAAATTAAGCTGTTGTTTGGATGTTTGGTATATGCGCACAAGTGTGTGATAATATACGTGTTTGTTTCGTTGCGTTTATCTTTGCTTTCCTTTTTTTCTTCTTTGGTTTGTTCACAGGCTGAGGCGCGAAATAATGAGTGTCCGTCAAATGTCTTTGGATTGATAATTAAAATGAAGAACGCGACGTGGAAATAATTGAGTTCCACATTGACGAAATTAATGATACAGTGAAGAAATTTACTTTTTAATTTCTTTTTTTTTTATTATTTTGTGTTATGTTTAAGTTATTTGCCTAGATATTACAATATTTAGGCAAACAAAGAAAGAGACAGCATGTTTATTTCAGTTTATAATGTTTATTAGTTCTGGAATCAAGTAGTCATATTTATTTTAACAAGGCACACAAGTCATTTTAATTATATTCTCAGTCCTATTCGTAAACATTCACAGCTTTGTAATTGTTAAGTAAATTCATAAAAATATTCATCTAATTTTATGTGTTATCATACAAGTAAAACTACTATGTACAAAATAATATATCCATTTCTTAACATTTTGTAGGGCAATAAATAATTTATAATATACCTTCCTACTAAATTTGAAAATAGAAAGTCTCTTAAACAATATTCAACTAGTCTTTGATAAAAACACAGCGCGAAAATAAATCATTATATTTATAAACACGTTAAGTCGTTAATAATTTCAGATGTTAAAATTTTGTCTTGCAATGCTCCACTAAGCATGTCTTGATCCCATTGCAGACTTACTTTTGACAGTCTGGGCTCCTTCTTTAACAGCAGTCTTATAATACCTCGCGTTTCTATAAGTGTGCACATACTTATGAATTCTGACATATCCAAAGCAGATATATTTCTCTTTTTACACACTTTTTGGTAAACTTGGTACAACTAAAAAAAGAACGAAAATTTAGTTTAATAAGATATAATTTAAAAAAATAAAAATAATTTTCAAGATTTTATATTTACCCTTCCAACATTGACATCTTTATTTTTTCCTTTATTAAGTATGAGCATTAATGAGCAAAGAATAATCTTTTGCTGAAGTGGAAAATTGCTCTCTTCAGTGTCAACATTTTGTGAGCCTCCATACACTCCGTTGAGGACAGTACGGATATCTCTAAAATCTACTGGTTTTTCCTCACTGCTTTCTTCATTTGAAACGGTATTTTGATTGTTGTCTGAAATAATGTAAAATAAATTGAATTATTCAAAGAAATATGTGACCTATTTAAAAGTATTTTGCTGACATCAAACTCACCATTGTTTGTGGGTTGAAGAACTTGCAACATTTTGTCAGACTCAGCAATTTCAACACCTCTCCTGCAAATATCCAGGGCTCTTCTGATGTCACCTGACACAGCTGCTACTTTTCCTGCTAAGAGTTGCACAGCTGTACCAGTAAAGACATTTTGAACATTAGCTTCCTCCAATCTTCTATTTATAATTTTTACAATTTGCTCTTTTGAATAAGGCTTAAAATGTAGTAAAGTAGGCTGCAGTTCACATTTTGCTTGAAGTCGCGGCAATATTCTATCCGTTAAATCTAATGCATTAGCTATTCCCACCAAAATAATTTGAGCATCTTGGATAGCTGGCCATTCAAATATGGAATAAAGCACAGACTGATTCTTAGTCTCCAGCTGATCCATTTCATCCAAAACCAATAACAACATTTTCGGTGACTCCACCAAATACTTTTCAATCAAAGCCTTGCAATTTCTTCCTGCCTTTGAGCATTTCAGTTTTAATTCCTCAGCAATCTTCATATAAATTTTAGCAGCAGACTTCATGGTCGTGCAATTTACATAGACTATCTGAAAAGCCTTTTTAAAATCGGGTTTCAGCATGATTTTCGACAGACAAGCCGTTTTCCCAGTACCAGGTGGTCCAGAAATATAAAGAGATGCAGAAGTTTCCTCGTCAAGGTGTTTGCGGAGAAACGCCTCGAGCGTTTCCATTTCCGATTCTCTGCCTGTCATGCTCTCCGGTACAGCGCTGTGCAAGGCCTTGCGCGCCTCGCTGTACCTGTTCTTGGCAAACAGATTTTTGGGCGTGAGCCTCTCGGCTTTCTTTGCAGGAGACAGATTAAGCTGGTCGAGCATTCGACAAGGTGTCCTCGGCGACATCGACTTTTTCTGCTTCGGCGGCGATGACTCGTTTTCCTCTGTGCGCAAAGAAACAGAAAGAAAACGTTACGGTCGCAGAGGTAGATTAAACGGCGCGCAGTAGGAGAGGGCCATTTTAAAGACTCACCTGTCTCGTTCTTTCTGCGTCCCCGCTTGGGCGTCTTGACGGCGTTGTTGCAGGCGACGTTTTCCGCGTCGGAGTCCGAGTCGGATTCACTGCTGCTGATCTCCACCATTTTCCTCACGGTCGGAGTATAGCGGGAGCTCGGGGTGCTCCGGAGGGTGCCGGTGATGGCCTCGGCAGCCGGAGCACTCTCCTTGCCCGGCGTGCTGTAGAAGCTCTTCTTACGGATCTGGAAGGGAATGGTCGTTTGCAGGCTCATCCTGGCAGCTGGGGCAGCGAGCGGTTGAACGGGCGAAGGCTGCAGGAAACGACACTCTCCTCGGTTACGTGCGTGACTTTGGCGCGCTCTCGGCTACGTGGTGCGTGCGATTTGCAGGAGCCCGCGCGCTCGACTGGTACCGTGTGTATTGGCGTTGGCAGGTTTTGGATTCGCAGCAGCAGCACTAGTGCGCGGGAAAACGCCTGCCGGAGCGCGCGCTCTCTTTGGGACATTGACTGGCGGTTAGGTTGACGGTCATAGGTTTTATGTGACGCTGTTTCGTATTTGATGGATGTGGGAGTGAGAGAGAGGGAGGCACGAGAGTGACCGTCGGGATACTTTAAATAGCCAGCAGCGCGCGTTTTCCAATTCAGCGGCGCTGCCGGCGCTGGCGTCTGTTGACCCGCGGGCCGCGCGTTTATTTTCTTTCTTTCTAGTCTAGCAGAAAATGAAACTGATGACCGCTGCTTTTTAAATAACACGCGACTCTTGTTTTAGTACAAAATATTTATAAATGACACTTAGGGTAAAAATAATTTAGGAGAATGGTTAATAACATTATCATAAATTTTAATCAATCTTTATTCAAATTCAATCTTAAATGAATAAATTACATACTTTGATGTATTAAAATAATAAGTAAACAAAGATGTCTCTAATACTTTAAGAACATTTTTTTATGAGAGTTTTAAGAAAACTCAAGTAGAGGAAAATAAAATCTGTTAAATGAGCAAGATATCTTATAAATTTAATTAAAAAAAAAAAACAAAACAAAATAATATCTCTAAAGTGAAAAAAATATTATTATTTGGAAGAGAAGTTAGGTGTTAAAAGGTATCATTTCTGATTCTAAAGTAGTAAGGCACGAAACGGCACATTGAACTTGACTATTTTGGAAAAAGTTAATGTTAGTTGGTGCATCTTGATAATAATTGTGAATGTTTTCATCAGAAATTTCATACATAATTTTTACTAATTTTTTCGATTGGAGAAACTTTTCAGATTCGTGACAACTGGAGCAGCTACTTAGAATACAATTAATAAACTGGTCCACCCAAGGATGCTTCTCATCGCTGTTAAACATAATTTCCCACTTTTTATCTTGAGAAGTTCGGAATTTCCAATCTTCTGAGGTTATATCATCTGGTTTTCCGCAGTTCTCTAACATTTCCAACAAGTATTTCAATTTGGCATTCGTATAAAGTGTTTTGTATTGTTCCTGAAAATATTCAATTTCGTTAGTTATGAAGACAGTTGAAATATCATAAAATTCAGCACAAACTTGCTTTGCAAAGAAAGCATGCAAAAATTAATAACCTGAAAACGGTAGAAAAATAATAATTGACTTACCAACTGATTATTTAATTTTTCGATTTCTGCATTTCTTAAAGATAGTACTTGACAAAATTTGTCCTGTGTTAACTGCAATTGATCCCTGGATACTTCAAATGTATCAGCCATTCCTTTAATCAAAAGACAATAAAATAAAATTAATTCTAAAATACTTACTAAATTAAAGATAAACTTAAAAAATGGATTATAACTATAAATGCCCCAAATCATTACATTGTTACTTTAAAAATAAAGATATATATATATACATAAAAATATATTAGTATGTAAGGTAGGTTAAGTTAGTTTGTAAAGATAACCTTGCCCATTAACAGATAACTGTGTTTATCTCTGTGGGTTATTGCTACGTTAGATGTTTTGTAACTCTATGTAACATTATGGTTAAATAAATAAATAAATAAATAAAATACAAATGAATTTTATTTTGATCACCATGAAAGTCATAGACTGGCAATCAGCACTGGGGCTGGGGAGTAGCGATTCAAAACTTCCAGCGAAGCGATAAATTAATATT